>JAJPUD010006006.1:0-25705 GCA_023553655.1 Myrmecobius fasciatus | reverse complement strand
CCCCCCTTTCCCTCCAGCTTCCTTATAAGTGTGTCTATTATTCCCTCTGAGCCAAATCTGATGAGATGGAGATTAACCCAATTCTCATTCCCCTCCCTTTTCTCTTCTCAATCATTATAGGTTTTCTTTGCCTCTACATTTGGTGTAATTTCCCTTATTTACCTCCTTTTCCTCTTCTTCTAGTGTTATCCCTTTTCTACCTCTAATTTCTTTTTCAGTTTATCATATCATAATAATCATAAAATCACAATAAACATATAATAATAATCATAAAACCACAGTAATCATATGATAATAATCATTATATCACAGTAATCATATCATAATCATAATGTAATAATAGATTCATAAAATCAACCGTCATTCTGTAAGTATCTATAACATAAATATGGTTCTCAAGAGTCTTTTTTCCCTTGTTAACTTTTTATGTTTCTCTTGTGTTCTGTGTTTGTAGATCAAATTTTTTGTTCAGTTCTGGTCTTTTCAGTAGAAATAGGTGAAATTCTCCTATATCATTGAATGACCATCTTCTGCCCTGGAAGATAATGCTCATTCTAGCTGGGTAACTTATTCTTGGCTGTAATCCAAGTTGCTTTGCCCTTCGGAATATCTGATTCCAGGCCCTTCGATCTTTCAAAGTAGAAGCTGCTAGGTCCTGTGTGATCCTAATTGTAGCTCCCCGATATTTAAATTGTTTCTTTCTGGCTTCTTGTAATATCTTTTCCTTGCTATGATAGTTCTGGAATTTAGCCACGATATTTCTGGGGGACTTAATTTTTGGGTTTCTTTCAGGAGGTGATCGGTGGATTGTTTCAAGGAGTATTTTGCCTTCTGGGTCTAAAATATCAGAGCAGTTTTCTTTTATGATTTCCTGGAAGATAGTGTCCAGGTTCTTTTTTTCATCATGGCTTTCAGGAAGCCCTATAATCCTTAGATTGTCTCTCCTAGATCTATTTTCCCGGTCAGTTGTTTTTCCTAGGAGATATTTCATGTTTTTCTCTATCTTTTCATTTTTTTGTTTTTGTTCGACTGATTCTTGAAGTCTTGATGAGTCATTCATTTCCAATTGTTTGATTCTAATTTTTAATGTCTTATTTTCTTCAGTTACTGTTTTTAGTTCCTTTTGCAATTGACCAATTACATCTTTTTGTTCATTGCATTCTTTTTCCATTTTTTCTATTTTATTTTGCAGTGATCTCATTTCGTTTCCCCATGTTTCTTCTAACTCTCTTTTAAGATTTTTTATGTAATCTTCACAGAAAGCCTTGTGACATGGAGACCAATTTATGTCTCTCTTTGGGGCTTTTTCTGGAGTTGGTTTACCTTTAGTGGCCTCAGGATTTGAGGTCTGTTCTTCCCTCTCTCCATAAAAGTTGTCTATGGTGAGAGCTCTTTTTGGTTTTTTATTCATTTTTTTTTAAAGGTGTGAGGTCTGTTTAGGGCAAAGGTGGGACAGCTGCTTTAATTTGCCCTGGGGCAGTTCTGCTGATTGAGTTATTTCAGGTACTGGGCAGTTCTGCTGATTGAATTATTTCTGGTGCTGATCAGTCCTGTTGTTTGATTGATTGCTTTAAGGTGCTGTGTAATGGCAGCTAGGTCCGATGCTCATCAGTGGTTCAGTGGTTCACAATCTATCCCCCTCAAAAGGCAGACCCTCCAAACCACCTGCCCACAATCAGGACAAATTGTTCCACGAGGCCCGCAGAAGACTCCCAGGTGTGTGAAAAGCACAACGCTCCCACTCCTGTTCCGACTCCTGTTCCAGCTCCCTGCTCCAGATCCCTGCCCCGGTCTCCCTGCACTGCAGTCTGGGTTCAGTAGACCACCCCCTGCCCAATTAAAACAGACCTGTTTTGAGGTTCTTCCAGAGTATCTTCTTCTAGAATCGTATTGTGCTCCAGATATTGTGGATTTTTTTGCTTCAGAATCAGTCTAGAGGCTTCATATGTTGTTGGTTTGAGGGGAGGTTAGAGGAGGTTACAGAGACTCCTGTCTGATCTCCGCCACCATGGCTCCACCTCCGATTGTACCAGTTTAACAAAAACAAAACAAAACACTTAGTGTTTGCTCTTCCCTTCCCAAGTTCTATAATATGCTGGGAAAGGAAGGGAAATAAAGGGAGTAAATACAAGGAAGACAGAGTAATCAAATTTAAATTAAAAGAATCTAAAACTCAGCAATTTATCGGAGTAAGAAAAAATTAAATTTGCTTTTTTCTATTTTTTTTTTTTTTTTGGCTCTGAGTCATTGAAATAATGACAATACTTGATAGTATGTAGTGATGATTTGAACGTCTTCTTGCAAAGTATTTCATTTATGGATTAAGCTACATACCTTAAAATCAACATCCAAATTAAAATATTTGCTATAAAGTGACAATTTTCTAAAGTAGAATCATGGACCCACAGATTTTCAAAATTGGAAGAGACTTCCATGACCATTTGGTACAATCCATAACTGAACAGGACACTTCTGTTTAACATCCCCATCATGTGATTACCAAGGGTTTGTGAAGACCTTTGGAAGGAAGTTATGAACACACACATTCAAGAGGCTACCCATTTCATTTGGAGCTAGCCCTAAATGTTAGTAAATTTTTTCACATTAAGCCTAAATTTGCTCCTTTGAACCTCTATCCACTGCTCTTAGTTTTTCCTTCTAGAACCAAAGAAAGCATTGCTTCCATGTCACTACCTTTCAAATACTTAATAGACCACCATTCTTTCCTCTCTCAGTCTTTTCTTTTTTAAGCTGAAGATCCTATGTTTCTTGAGTTAGTTCTCCTATATCATGGACTCCAGGCCTTTCACTATCTAGGATTCAAGCTGGATTCTCTCCCACTTATCAATGAACTTCCTAATGTATGACACTCAGAACTCAATGCAACACTCCAGATGTGCTCTGAACAGGGCAGAGCACAGGAGATTCCTTCAAGAAATGTTTTTGCTATGCATTTTATATCCCCATATTAAATTTCGGAGTATAAGTTCAAGGAGATATTTAGATAAGGAATGTAAGAGCAGATGGAAGCTGATCAAAATAAGAAGCTAGATTCCCCCCTCTCCCCCTTCTCTAATGCTCTTAAGGGAATAGAATGCTAGTTTTAAAAGACCCTTGGGCTTATTTCCTGCAACTTCCATATCTTTGAGATAAAGTGATTGAATGCTGTTCAGTAAGTTTCAAATTAGGAGAAATCTGATTTCCCCCATTGAATTAATGGCAAGAAGCCTTGTCTATTGAAAAATAAATATACAACACAACCCCCAAAAATGGTGTGCTCTATTAGTGGAGAATGCTTTCTTAGCTGAGCTGTGGCACCATTTGCTACATCATGTACCCATAAAAAGACTTTTTTCTTAATATTAAGAAGCCACAGAGGAGCTGTTTATTTGCTTCCCTCAAAGCCACCCAGCTGTTACTTCCATTTGTGGTCTTAGTGCTAATTACATAATGTCCCTAATTTATACCCGCTGGTAAATCAGATCACCACATTACCTGGAGGGCAAGCACTAATTAGAGGAATTTCTGAACAAATTGTCTAAAGAGCTTGTTTAGTGTGATTAAATGCAAGAGATTTTTCCCCCTCTCCCCTTAAAAATGAACGTTTACTTTATACTAAAACCTTGCAGATAAAAGCAGCAGCAGTTCTAATTAAGAGCTATAAAATGAATAGCAACATTACCCAAGAAAACCAATTGGATTTTGTTTGTCTGTGTCTGAAATATATATGACTCAATGCTGCATTTGTTCAACAGCATTTGACATTTCTGCCAGTTGTCTCTGTCAGAAGTAACAAGGTGAAACATAAAACTGATTGAAAAAGGATAAACTGTGAAGATGATACACCAAAGCATGATTCTAATAGTCAAATATATTTTATAAAGTGAGATTACTATCTTGTATCTTTCTCAGTGCAGGATCTTGAAGTACTCAGGCTGATATTTATTAAATTAAACTCTCCATAATGCCAGGAGTTAATAGAGTAATCATAAGTATGACCATGAAATAGTTTCACATTTAAGTGAGGAGTTGGAAACAGGATACACACCTTAATAGAATCAATACATCTTAAAATCTTAAATATAGGGAGGGGTCAGTTGCAGTATTTCATAAATGTTTCAATAGAATATTAACAACAGATTTAAAGCTGTTAAAATTCAAGAAGGTTCAAATAATTCAGTAACTATATCATTGTCATCATCACTAAAATTTATTTATTTGATTTATTTATTTATTATAAATATAAAACCATATTTCCTTGCTGATTTGCTTCCTATGTGACAGGCATGGTACTAAATATTTCAGTCATTAGTTTATTTGGTTATAACAACAATTCTGGAGAGTAAGTGCTATTTTTTCCCTCATTTTACAGGTGAGGAAAGTGAGGCAAACATAAATGAAGTGACTTGGCTAGGGTCACATAGCTTATAATTATCTAGGACTTAATTTGAATTCAAACCTGACTAATCATATAGTCAGCATTTATGCAATGCTTTATGGTTTGGAAATTATATATCGTTTTTTCATTTGATCCTTACTACTACATTGTGAGGTAGGTACTTTTACCTCCATTTATTTTATAGATGAGGAAACTGAGACTAAGAAGTGAAGTAATATATTCAGAATAACAGACCTGATAAGTATATGAGAGAGAACTGGCACTTAGGTCTTCAAGACTCCAAGTCTAGGATACTATTTATTGTACCACTTAGCTGTCATTATCTTTTATGAAAGGAACTTATACGCAAAACATATCAACAACCATTTTGACAATGGATCTTTGTGTTGGATCTCTTTTTAAGAAATATGCTTAGTACAGAAATTATATTACCTAGTTGGATAGATGAGAAAAGTATATAGTAAGCTTCTCATAGATTTCGTTTTAGAAAATATGCTTTTACTTCATAAATGTGTTTATATGCATGTCAATAGATAATGAATGGATTTGTTATTGCTATTTTTAAAGAATTTACTTTTGAAATTGACCAATTTTAATTTCTAATATATTTATTGATATAAATTAAATTAAAAAACAAAAGTTTTTAAGGTCATCAATGCTTTTTAAAAGTCTGAAAAGACCTTTAGAACAAAAATTTTAAGATTTGCTGTTTTAGCTTGTGATATTTTAAATATAAAGAGAACATATTCATTAAAAATTAAATTTGCTCCATTAGAAAAAAAAAGTCTTGAGATTCAGTGCAAGACTATCCAAATAATTTTACCAAAAAGAAAAAAAAATTGAATAGCTTTTGTGGTTATTCCATTATGTAAGAATTGTTATCAAGAATTCCTGATACTTCAATAACCACCACCTAGTTGACCATAATATCATTCTCTAAGAGTTCCATTTTGGCCACTAGAGAGTTCCAAATATGGCATGGCCTAATTCAACTAAAAAGGGCTCAAGTATGAAGATTCATTGTACAATGGTTAAGTTTTGAACAGTGGATAAAGTTTTGGTCTTGGAATCAGGAAAACTCATCTTTATGAGTTTTAAATCCAGTCTCAGACTCTTACTAGCTTTGTGATTCTAGGCAAATCACTTAACCCTGTTTTACCTCAGTTTCTTCATTGATAAAATGATCTGGAGAAGGAAATGGAAAAGGAAATAATCACTTCATTATTTTCCTCCCTCCCAAAATGAGGTCATAAAGTATTAGATGACTGAAACAACTGAAATACAAATTACTGAATGATAAAAATATCAGAATCAACTAGACTAAGCTTATAGAAAGACTCAGAACTAGACTGTTACTTTTTTGCTGAGGCAATTGGGGTTAAGTGAGTTGCCCAGGGTCACACAGCTAGGGAATGTTAAGTGTCTGAGATCAGATTTGAACTCAGGTCCTCCTGACTTCAGGGCTGGTGCTCTATCCACTGTGCCACCTAACTGCCCCTCTAGACTGTTATTTAATAAACTTTTCATTTATAATCACTTTTGAACTCTATCCATATGGCATGAAGATATTGTAATCTGTGTCAGTGGAGGGGACACACATTCAAAAATGCAGAGATTAGAAGTACTGAAGAATTATTGGTTGAGTTTAAAACCATTTTTTAATCAGGCAGACAACAGGCATTTATTAAACACTTATTATATGTGAGACATTATGATAAGGACATATAATACAAAGAGAGGCAAAAAATACTTTCCCTTGAGAAGAGAAAGTATACAAATACCTGAATACATACACTATATAAGCATTTTTATTTTGATGATAATTTCAGAGAAAATACAATAATAGGGATGTGGTGCAGGTAAGATAAAATGAGGTCACCTTCAGAAGATGGAATTTGAGTGGAAACTTGAAGGAAGCCAGAGAAGGCAGAAGCCAGAACTGATGAAAGAGAACATTTTGGGTACCAAAGGATACCCAGTCTCTAAGCAGTCTATGTGAACATGTGAGCAATAGCAAGTATGACAATGGAGATGAACTCTAGAGTGAATGAGGGATAATTGGAAATACCTGGAAAGGTAAAAAGGAACAAACTTGTGTATGACTGTTAAATGCCTTTCTTTTTTTTTTTTAATTTGAAGCTGGAATTAACACATTGGAATTTATTGACTAATGAAGTGTATATGTGAGGCAAATGTGCTTTAGGAAAATCAGTCATTAGACAGTGAATGGAGCAGCATTGGCATAGAAAAAGACTTGAGGTAGGGACAGCAATTAGATAGCTATTACAATGGTCCATACCTGACAAGATGAAAGCCTATATTATATTAGCCTATATTAGAATTATGTTAATAGAGAAAAGGAAATGTGTATTTGAGACATGTGAAGGTAGAAACAACAAGATTTAATAACAAATGGGATAGGTGAGATGACTTTGAATGAGGAACTAACCAATCAGTCAATCAATATGCATTTATTATGTTCATTACACAATACTAAACACTGAGGATACAACACAAAACAACAACCTAAAAGAAAAAGAAAATTCTTTCCCACTGGAGACCCAACACATTAATAACTAGGGATAGATAAAAGATTATCTAAATATCAATCTATCTCTTTCTATCTATGGATTTATCTATGTATTTATTTATGTTTGTATGCATCTATCTTTACATCTTTTTATCTCTCTAGATAGAAGATGGAAGGTAATTTGAAAAAGGATTACTAGGTGATGAGAGCTAGAAAGCCTACCTGAAAAACATAAACTTGTGACTTTGTCTTTAGGGAAGCCAGAAAATTTAAGAAGGGGAAGTAAGGAGGCAGAGAATTCATTAGGGAGAATGGAAAGATATCTAGTTCAAGGGCACAGAGAAAAGAGATGAAACGTGAGAAATATGTTATAAAGAGTTTTAAATGCCAAAGAGAGAAATTAATATTTGATCCCAGAGGATGAAATTTGTAGAGAGCCACTGGAATATATTGAGAAGGAAGATGATATGGAGGAGTGAACTAGGAGAACTGGGAGGAAACTTGAAGCAAAGATATCACTTAGAAGATTCTTGCAAGGAGTTCAGTCAAAGGTATAAGGACTTAAACCAATATGATGATTGTGTAAGTAGAAAAAAGAATCTTTTTTAGAGTTGGAGAACCACACTGGCACATTTGTAGATCATAGAGAAGTAATTTGATGATTAAATAAAAAGAGTGGGGGAAATAGTGGGAGTCATGTTCTAGAGAAAATGGAATAAGATAGGATCATTGATGCCTATAGAGAGGGGTTGGCAAAGGAAAAGATCACTTCTTCATGTAATGGCAGGACAGAATGAAAAGAAATATGATGGTAGATAGCTGAGTAATATATAAGAAAAGGGAGCTATTAATATGATAATGGCTATAATAATTCCAATAGCAATAGAAATTTATTTATTTCATGCATGATGTAATAGAAAGAGGACTTTAACTTGTGCTTAAAAGATTTTGGATACATTTTTGTGTGGTGGAAAGAATACTGGATTTAGAGTAACTAGTGAAAAAGGCTTGCATTCAAGTCCCCTGTTACCTTTTACCTATGTGACCTTGACATGGGAGGAACTGCTTAAATTTTCTGAATCTAACTTTTTTTTTAAGACAAATCACCAGAATCAGAATTGTTCTAATGTCTCTTCTAGCTCTAAATTCCAAGTATCTATGAACCTCAGCTTTGCTCATTTCTAGTTAGGTGAACTTGAGCCAATTTTCTTTGCTGTAAAATGGGGGAAATAATAATTATATTGTTTTTCTGGTGAGTTTATTGAATTGATCATTTGAGTTAATGTTTGGAAGCCACAAAGACCTATTGAAAGGTAGTATGTATAGTATATGTAAAGCATATCTTAAGACATGACAAAGCTGGGTTGGAATCCCACCTCATCCATGTATTAGCTGTATGATTGAAGGCAAATCATGTAATCTCTGGGGGGATATCATACATTTTTATTTTTTATTTTTTTTTTAAGATTTGTATTTTCAAAACAAATGCATGGATAATTTTTAGTACTCACCCTTGCAAAACCTTGTGTTCCAATTTTTTCTCTCCTTTTCCCTCACCCCTCTCCTGACCTAGAGGTCAACTAATTCCATATATGTTAAACATGTGCCATTCTTCTATACATATTTCTATAATTATCATGCTGCACAAGAAATATCAAATCAAAAAGGAAAAAAATAAGAAAGAAAAGAAAATGCAAGCAAACAATAACAAAAAAGTGAAAATACTAGGTTGTGGTACACACTCAGTTCCTACTATCCTCTCTCTGAGTGCAGATGGCTCTCTTCATCGCAAGAGCATTGGAACTGGCCTGAATCATTACATTGTTGAGAAGAGCCACGTCCATCAGAATTGATCATCATATAGTCTTGTTGTTGCCATGTACAATGATCTCCTGGTTCTGCTCACTTACTCAGCACCAGTTCCTGTAAGTCTCTCCAGGACTCTCTGAAATCATTCTGCTGATTGTTTCTTACACAACAATATTCCATAACATTCATAAGTTATTCAGTCATTCTCCAACTGATGGGCTTCCACTCAGTTTCCATTTTCTTGCCAGTATAAAAAGGGCTGACACAAAGTATTTTTGAATAACTCATACATTTTTAGAGACCATAAGTTATTGGCAACCTACATTGTTAGAAGTTCTTCACTAGGAGCTCAAATCACAAGTTCTTTGATTATATAGAGGATGTGGTTTTGTGTGTGTGTGTGTTTGTGCATGTATTCATGTATGCAAACCTATATAAGAAAAGGTATAGGAACTAGATCTGTGAGCTGACTGTGAGCTGAAAGAGATTAAAATACAACTGAGAAATATTTATCAGAGTAAATATATATCTATTAGAATGAATAAGGGTTAAGTGACTTGTCTAGGGTCAGATAGCCAGTTAAGTGTTTGAGGTTGGATTGGAACTCAGGCACTGATTCCAGAGCTAGAGCTCTCTGTCCACTTTGCCACCTAGATATCCTTAAAACATATATGATCCTACATTTTAAAAACAAAGTTATGTGTTTCACAGGTATTTCTATGTATGGAGTAGTGATTTACTCAGCATCACAGGATGTGTCTGAGACCAGATTTGGGTGCAGGAAGATAAGTTTTCCTGATTCTAGACTCAGAAATCTTATTTACGGTATCATTTACTTGTCCTATGGTTAAATGACCATAATAATCTAGTATTTGATAAATCCAAAGATCCAAGTTTTGGGGATAAGAACTACCCATTTGACAAAACTTGCTGGGAAAACTGAAAAATAGTTTGGCAGGAACTAATATCTCCCACCATATATTAAAAGTATGATAAAAATGAATAAAGGATTTAGACATAAAAGGTGATATAGATAAATTAGGGGAGCATAGAAAAAACTTTACCAGTCAGATCTATAGATAGGGGAAGAGTTTTCAACCAAACAAGAGACAGAGAGGGTCATGGGAAGAAAAATGTAAATCTGATTACATGAAATTAAAAAAAAATTTAGAACTTTTGCATAGCAACCCTAATGCAACCAAAGTTAGAAGAAAAACGAAATGGAGGCGGTTATAGCAACTTTCTTTGATAGTTCTTAATTCTCTTTTTATTTTTTTAATTTTTTTTCTTAATTCTCAATAATATAGGAAACTTGAAAATATTTGCCATTCCTCAGGTGATAAATGGTCAAAAGATATGAAGAGGTAATTTTCAGAAGAAATAAAATTTATCAATAATCACATAAAATGCTGATTAGAAAAATGCAAATTAAAGCAACATTAAGATATCAGTACACACTTATCAAAATGTCTAATAATATAGAAAAGTAAAATTAGATTGCTGAAGAGAATACAGAAAAATTGTGACATTATTTTGAAGTAGCCCAGCCATTGTGCAGAACAGTTTGGAACTATATATGAAGGGCTATAAAACCATGCATATCCTTTGATTCTGCAATACCACTATTGGGTCTGTATCTCAAAGAGATCAAAGAAAATGGAAAAGGACTTCTTTGTACAAAATATTTATAGCAGCTCTTTTTGTCCTGGCAAAGAATTTGAAATTGAGGGGATATCAATTAGGGAGTAGCTGAACAAGTTGTAATATATGATTGTGATGGGAAACTATTGTGCTATAAGAAATGAAGAGCAAACTGGTTTCAAGAAAACCTAAGACGGCTTATATGAAGTCATACAAAATGAAAAGAACAAAACCAGGAGAAATTGAGCACAATGTCAATATTGCAAAGATGATCAATCATGGAAGACTCAGCTCTTCTTATCAAGTCAATGATCCAAGAAAATTTCACAGAATCTTTGATGAAAAATATTATCCATCTCCAGTGAGACTCCAGTGAGAGAACTTATAGACTCTAAAAGCACACTGAAGCACAACTTTTTCTACTTTCTTTGATTTTCTTTTTTCTTATTAACTGTGTTTTCATTTTCAACATGACTAATATATTTTGCATAACTTTACATATGTATTTGAAGGGGGATTGTGGGGGAAAGAGAGAATTTGGAATGAAATGCTAAAAATGATTATATGTAGACATATACATATATATCACAATGGATAGCCTCTTTCTTGGCAAGGTAGAAGGAAGGTCTACATTTGGAAATCAAAATAATATAAAAACAAATCTATAGGGGCAGCTAGGTGGCTCGGTGGATAGAGCAACAGCCCTGAAGTCAGGAGGACCTGAGTTCAAATCTGGTCTTAGACATTTAACATTTCCTAGCTGTGTGATCCTGGGCAAGTCACTTAACCTCAATTGCCTCAGCAAAAAAAAAAATCTATCATTAAATATGAAATAAAGAAAAGGCAAGTTTAAATCACTATTGAATGAATCAATACCAACTTTCTAGAGAGAGAACACTTTGAATGCACTTCTAATTGTTATTGAGAAATAATTATAATCATCTATGTCCTATTTTTTTCAATTATTTAACCACTTACTACTTAATAAAATAACCATAAATCTAATGAACTCATACCAATCGGCATTTGGTGGGGATAGTGATAGGATAACCCAAGAGTATTATAATTATACATTCTCATGTTAACGAGATAGTTTGAAAATAAGTACACATCAATAAAGGAAGTGTCTTCTTAGTACCTTATTTGGCTATTTTCTTCTGTAATATATCAATATCTCCCTTCTTATATATATACATGCTTCCTATTAAAAAACCTTTTGAAAACAATTTTGTCTCTTTTTTGTATGTTTGTAGGTACAGTTCTTACCTGAGTGCCTTGCCATGCATCATTTGATTTATGTTCCTCTTGCTTATTCCAGCAAGAGAATATTTCGTGAGAAAAACCACTTGCCTAAGGGAGGATCAGGAAGTCTGAACTCTATTACTATCATTGGCAATGCCTCAACTTGATAAGCAAGCGAAATCTCCTAGCATTTTTAGTTTTTCTTTTCCTGATTTACAACAAAGAGATAAGAAAAATAAATGATCTTATTGACCTTGAGGGTAAAAATCTATAAAAATTGGGTAATATTTTGAGCAGACAGAAAAATAAAAATATCCAACTAATAAATAATAATTATATATGTAGAAGATCATCTCCACACACATATATGTGTATGAATATATAAGAATATTCATATATTACACATAAATGAATCTGTGTATATATGTATACATACATATGTGTGTATACATACACCTAAAATATCATTTGAGATAGAAGTGAATGAAGTGCAATAATAAAAGTTAATAATAGCTAGAAGTTAGTCATATTTTGCAGATGGAAGATTGGACTTGTAGTCAGGGAATTCTGGGTTTGAATCTTACTTCAGATACTAATAATTTTTTCTATTCTAAAGTAAGTCACTTAACCTTGCTATGGTTTCATTTTCTTTATTTGTAAAATAAGAAGATTATACACAATGATCTCTAATGTTTCTTCTCATTTAAAATCTGCAAACCAACAAAATGTGTCTGTGTATGTTTTTATTAGGGAGAACTGGGAGATGTCAGCCTTGAGAAAAATCATGAAATTGGCTCACTTTGCCTTTAGTTTCTATGATTCTTTTTCTACATCCTTCCCACCTTTCCATTCTCTATAATATTTGGCACCCTGATATTTTTTCTCTTTCCTTTCTTATCAAAATTTTAAGTCAGAAAAGAATTGAGATGGAAATACATATAAAAGAATTGCCCATCTAACATATGATAGATGACTAACCATCTAGGGGAAGGGAAGTAGAAGGGAAGGAAAAATTTTGGAACATAAATTTTTGCAAAGGTGAATATTGAAAATTATCTATGCATAAGTCTGGAAAATAAAGAGCTTTGATTAAAAAAAAGAATCTGGAAATTGATTGTTTGATAGTTTTACTCCCAAAGAGAAGGATGCTGAGGAGAAGAAATGAAGGAGCCCTAAATTTGAGTCGGAAGACCTTGAATGAAATCCTAGAACTGCAATTTATTACATATGTATTTTTGATTAGCCCAACCTATTCATTCAAATATTATATAATCTGATTGATTTTATCCATTTTAAAACATTATTTTGAGGAATCCCTAGGCTTTACTAGATCCCCCAAAATATCCATGGCATGAAATATATTAAAAGCCATTAAACTCAGTAATCACCAAGAATCCTTTAAGCTATAAATTCTGTGTGAATTTAGAACCCAACTGGTGAAGATATTCACAAAGTATGTTTGATAGGCAGTCCAAAGAAGCCAAAATTCAAGACCCAACTGCTACACTTACCAGTTCAGTGTCAATAGACAAGTTCTTTATCAGTCCCCATACACAAAATGGGGACAAAAGTTCCTTAGTGATATCATTATATAATTGTGGAGAGGACTGAATGGTTTTATTTATAAATCTTATATATCTGTTGTATAAATATCTGTTATGATATAGAGATTATTTGAGGTGGGAAGAAGTACACCTTTCTAGGAATAGACCCCTTCTGAGAATAATTTTTAAATTCACAAAATAAAATGTATAGGTTGACAAAAGAAACAATTATAATAAAATATAATTATCAAAATATTTTAAAAAGAAGTTCATGCACTCATTAAGAATCCTGGACTAGATTAATTTTAAAATTCATTCTAATACTAAACTTCTATGATTACATAAAGTAAAAATGATTTTTAAAAATCTAAGAATGTTCTTAGATTATCTAGAAAGGACTATATTAATTCTTTTCTTCCCCAAATTTAATTTTAACAAGGTGTGGGGGGGAATTATATGAACACATGGAGGCCAATAAAATCATGAACAATTAGCAACAGTAGTTATCAAAACAAAACTTGCCATATGTGCCCAGTTATTTTTCCAATAATCAGAATTGGTGTACACATGAATGAAAAGCATGAGATTTTAGAAACAACATTTGGCAAAATTTCACACAAAGTTTTACACAAGGAATTACTTCAGACAAACAAAATGTCAAATTGATATGCTTTGAAATAGAAAACCACATGCCAAAATACAATCATGAATAATACCAGTTTGATCACTAACTAACTGGGTAACTTTAAGCACTTATTCTCTTGAGGCTTCTATTTACCCCTCATTCAAATATGGTTATGTTAATATAAAAATTGTAGACATATAAAAGATGAAAAAATTTTAGGGACCATCATATTAAATCTCTTCAATTTATAGATGAAGAAACTGAGGAACTGAAAGGTTGAGTGACTTAACCAGAGTCACAGAGCTAATAAATATCTGAAGAAATATTTGAACCCAATTATTCTTGATTTCAAGTCCAGTGACCTATGAACAATGCTAAACTTCCTTCAGCTATTGAACAAGATTTTTAAAAAATATCCTCTCCAATTATAAAATAACTCTAAAACTTCTTGAAACTTTATGAAAGAATTAATGAAAATATGTAATTTTTTCATGATGATTCATATGCTAGTGGAGACTCTTAAGTGGTAGAAAAGATAATATGAACCTAAATGAGGGGAGTTGTTAGTTATAGATATTTTTCAAGCTCTAGCTTTGGGGAAAGAGAGACATATGGTTCCACATTTCTAACTCCGAGAGTATGGTTGAGGTGGAAACTGAAAATATGTAGCAGAATCTAGCTCCTCTTTTCCTGATCATCAGTTTGCCTTCCTAGAGACTTTAGAGTGAACATTTCCCCATGAGTGAGGTGACCTCTTTTTTTTTTTTTTTTTGCTTTTTGCTGAGGCAATTAAGGTTAAGTGACTTGCCCAGGGTCACACAGCCAGGGAATGTTAAGTGTCTGAGACAAGATTTGAACTCAGGGCCTCCTGACTTCAGGGCTGGTGCTCTATCCATTGGGCCACCTAGCTGCCCCTAGGTGACCTCTTGAAATAGCTTTTTATTCTTTATTTTCTTTCTTTCAACTAGAGATGATATTGAAAATAGTCTCCAACCACATGTGTTTTTCTCCCTGAAGCTCAGGATAGAAGAATATCCAGAACCAGCTACGTGCCTCTTATAGTTCTGTAGTATTGGGCCAGCATTCTCTCCATCAATCAAGAATCCCCTTGCACATATGCAACTACATACAAAATGTCAATGGCTTTTCTGGACAGTCAAGTTATGGTGGATTTTAATAGAGATTAAATATGTTAATATGTGAACCTCTTGTTTATCTTGCTTTCTTGTGGCACTAGAACCTGAAGGAGTTTTACTTGTCTTGCTATTCCATGTATCAAACTAGTTTCATACCAGTTTCAAATAGCATCTAGATGGAACACTATGCTTCCCTATTGGGTACTTAGAAGCAGTTGCATCACATTGTTCTACTTCAACTAGTGGTATTGTCACAGCTCAATTTCACAAATATTTCAGGATTCCTGACTTGTTTTCATCTTTACTATTATTGAGAGCAATGAAAGTCAAACTATACACCATACACCTTCTTTGACATTATATCCCTGACATGAAAAATGATGGTGTTGTTAATGGTAGTAGTTGTTGTTTCTTATTCTTATTATTACTATTATTACTATTATTATCATCATCATCATCATCATCATCTTTTTCATCATCATCATCATCATTTCACAGATAGTGAATTAGATTTTTTTTCCATTGAACTGAATTCTTATGGAGGTTCTCAATAATTTATATTTTCATTGACTCATTTTGCCTCCATTTAGATTTGAAAGCTCTGGGAAACTTCCCTAATTAAATTGTTTCCAAAATATTTAGTTGACTCATCTACAAATCTAGTCTTCCAATACCACTGAAACAACAACAACCACTACCACAACAAAAAAACTCACATTTGTTCATAATATAACTGAACTAGAAAACAATAATAAAGTAAAGCTCAATTTCCCACTAAATTAAGTTTCATTATCCTTCCCCCCCAGAATACTTTGGATCTTGAAATCTTTATTCTATTCCAAATGACTTTAATAAGGGAAGCTTTGGCAAAGCATCTCTTCATTCAGAAGAAAAGGATTGGAAATTTTAGGGAAAGTAGCACTGATACAGCTGGTATGATCCCTAAGCATTCTCACTTGGCAGGAATTAACAGTATATTGAAAATGTGGAAAATCAGGATACTTTTCATTGTCTTGATTACTTCCATAACTCCAAATTATGTTTTGGGTCCCTAAGTTGCCAGCCATTTTTAATTCTACTTTCTTCTAATTATCCTGTTGAATTTCAGATCAAACTTATACTGTAGATTTCTGATTATGTGTAAAATAAGTTTCTTTCTAGTGCCAAATGCTATTTATCTTTTAGGACTCAGGGATTCACAGAAATGTTGTCTCCCATCATTGCCATGTGTCATATTCACTCTTCTGCATACATGCAAATAGATATAATATAAATGCAAGGATAGGTACAGAATACCCACACAAATGTTAATCAAACATTTATTAAGTTGCTATTTTATGCCAGATACTATGCTAAGATCCCTGGGAATACAAAAAAAAGGCAAACACAGGCAGACACATATATACTATTATCCACACATATACATACACACATATATGTTGTGCCTGTGTTTGTACATTTTTATTTGTAACTAGATGTGATATGTACATGCTATCAAAGTAAAAAAGATTTTTAAGATTAAATATTTCCTGATTTTTATATGTAGATTATTCACTGTAGCTTAGTGAAATATTAAATAAATAAGTTATGCTAACAAAAATTTCAATGAATATGACTTAAAATGTAGTATTACACCCATTTCAAAGTTAAGGAAAATGAGGCAAATAGAGTTTAAGTGACTTGATCAGGATCATACAGATAATATGTATGTATTACATATGGATGTCAATACACACATATATGATTAGCTATTTCCCATATAGGTGTATTGTATGTATGTATGTATGTTTAAATGTGTGCTTATGCCTATATACATATATAAATAATGGAAAGATGGATAGATAGGTAGATAGATTTTTGTAAGCTAAACTTTGTGGCATCAGTTTTATTATGTTTAGGTACAAAGAACTTTAGAAACAAAAAATATTTTTGCATCATTTAATCCAAATTCTAATTTTACAAAAGAAACACAGATATAATGTTGAATGGTTTGTCCATGTCCACAGAGCTGGTTGTAAAGGGTACCCATATTAGCACTTAGATTTGCTAGTTCCTACTCAAATGTCTGGCATAGGAAGAGTTAGTTTTGGGCAAAAGGGATTGTCATGATTTAATATTTTTATGAAGTAAAAATAAACCCATTTGCTCCTGGGCTCCTATTATGCATTTTTTGCTTGTTTTATGAGGGAGGGAAGTAGTAGCAATATTTTTGAGTGTGTATACCTGTTTAGAGAATGCAAAAATTGCATATGGGTCTTGAATTCCACTCAAAAAGAAAATCGTTCAGTGACAGACTCTTTTGAAAATGAACTATAGGAGTTTAGACTTCTGAAGTGGTATGAAGGAGACATACTGGAAGATAAACATTATATAGGTCATCACTGCTTGGCTGATAATTTTAGATTACTGACAATTTTGAAGAATAAGAGTATTTTGTAGGATCTAAAATGACTTGAATAGAGTAAAAGAAAATGTGAATTCAAGAAATGCATTGCATACAAGGAGAGAGAAATAATGAATTTATTTTATTATTCTCTTGGGAATTGTTAATCATCCATAGTTTCATAGACAAGGGCTAGGAAGCAAGAAAATGAAGCAGAATTCAACCAATTGAAAAACTGATCGTCTAAAATTGCTGATTTAATATTTATTATTTAGACAAAATACTAATTGGGAGGAGGATATATGTAGTATATTTATAAACAGGTTACTTGGTATTACCACTGATATCTGTGTTACCTTAAAGAAGTTACTTAGTTTCTACAAGCCTTAGTTTCTGTTTTTAAAATGCAGAATTTGAATAAATGATCCTAAAGTTTCTTCCAAATTGAAATGCAAGTCATTTCTTTGTATAAAAAGTATACATGATCCTTTGGCCCAGGTAAGTGATTTACCTTCCATTGTCTCAGTTCTTCAAATGTAAAATGAGGTTTATAATAACACCTGCTTTGTGAACTTGTTTTGAAGATCGAATAATATAATATTTGCAAAATGCACTTGCCTACTAAATAACAGTCCCCATGTAAATGTGATAGAAGTTAAGTGACTTGTTTTAAGTTATATAGCTAGAAAATGTCAGAGTACAAATTTGAACTCTGGTCTTCCTGACTCCAGGCCCAGAGTCACCACCATACAATCTAGCCGTTCTTGTACTGTTCTTGTCCCCTTCATGGGCTGGAATTTGGGGGTGGGAATTGAGAGGATTTGTTATTGTTTTTGTTTTTGTTTTTTTTTAGCAAAACATATGTATGGGTAATTCTTCAACATTAACCCTTACAAAGCTTTCTGCTACAAATTTTTCCCCCCTACTCCCCACCCCTCCCCTAGATGGCAGGATATCAACTACATGTTAATTATGTTAAAATACTTGACAAATCGAATATATGTGTACATATTTCCACACTTAAATTGAGAAAGATTTGTGAACTTCTCCTTTTATGTTTCTATTTATGGGTTCACTGATACCATGATGGAAACTTTGTATATGAAGAGACTGTAATATGGCTGGAAATTTCCTTGTTCCTGGGACTTCATATTCCTGGTTAAAAACCTTCACTCTGTTTTTAATCTCTAGATGGCCATGCATGTCCACAAATAATCAACATCTAGAAAATTGCTCCTTGATTACCAGATTTAAATCTCTTACTTTAATAACTTAAATTAATACTACTTTGTCCCAAGCTGAAGTTTGCTCCTAATTGATGGACTCATTTCTACCTGAAAGCAGTATTATATAAATCCATAGATTTTCTACTAATGATATTACAGTGTCTTGTTTCTTTGAAGGGACTCCACATTTAATAAAGACAGTCTTAAAATGCTGACATTTTCCTGGGAAAAGTCCTCTTTCTTCAATCAGAGAACCAGTACAATCCTGGATACTCCTCTACCTTAATTTTCCAACAATGTAGATTACTCTCACCAGACCAAGAACAAAAGTTGGAAGATGTGTCTAAAAAAAGGCCCAAACTAAACAAACAAAACAAAACAGCTTATGCTGATCAAGAAAGGAAAGGGTCTGTACCCAACTATTCCCTTAGATTATAGATTGGGAAACACTATTAAATTCCTTAATAGTAGGGACTATAATTTTTTTCTCTTTGTTTACCTATTGCAAGTGAAGAAAGGATCCTGATTGTGAAGTCCCTGACATGCCTAGCAGAAGAATTAGATATTTGAGATCATTAAGAATTACTGGAATTTGTTGAATGATCATGCCTAATTTTTAAGAAAATAAATTTGGTAACTGAATGGAAAACGTTTTGGAGCAGGAAGAGATCTAAATCATGAGGATCAAAGAGAAGACTATAAACTCTCTGAGAAGTGGATTATATAGCATGTGAGTGTATTTAATGTAAAGGTCTTATGATGAGATGAGATAGTATTCATAAAAATTATGTAGCATAATGTCTGGCACATAGTATGCAATATATACTGCTTATTACCCTTTTTGCTTCCCTTTTCTCCAATGACCATTAATGAAAGCATGTCCAAGAGAATAGGAAGGGGCATAAAAATATCATCAAGGATAAAGCTGTCAATGGTGAACTGGGTAGTAACCACATAACCCTTTGATGACCATAGGTAGCTTATAGTAAAATCTGTTGCATAAGAATTTCCTTAAACAATGAATATTTATTAAGGACCTATAATGTGATACAAATATTGGGGATATAAGTACAAACAATGAAACAAACTCTTCTCTAAAAGTCTAGAAGGGAAAAAGAGGATAGAGTTGGACTTAGAATTTTGGTGAGACTAGTACTATGGAAGAATTGAGTTAGTCTGTGAACCATCTGTTCCTCAGAGACTGTAGTAAAGGAAAGGATTATGCCCTGAAGACATTAGGAAAAAATGTCTTTATATAGTTCATGTTATACCTTTGAAATAAATATTCCTTTTAAATTTATTTTTAAAAATTTTATTTAATATTTTCCTTAGTTACATTCAAAACAATTTTGTTTTCCCTTTTTATTATAGCAAGTTTATTTATTTTTAATAGACATTGCCTTATGAATCATTTTGGAAGAGAAAAATCATAGTAAAAGGGAAAAACATGGGAGATATAAGAAACAGAAAAAAAGAAGTGAACATAGGTATGTGATGATTTACATTCAGTCTCATTAGTTCTTTTTGTGGATGCAGATGGCATTTTCTGTTCAAAGTCTATTGCTATTGCTTTGGATCACTGAACTACTGAAAAGAACCAAGTTTTTCATTGTTGATCATCATACATTCTTTTTTTTTAAATTTTTTTTAAATTAAAACTTTTTATTTGCAAAACATATGTGTGGGTAATTCTTCAACATTAACCCTTATAAAGCTTTCTGTTACAATTTTTTCCTCCCTAGTCCCCACCCCTCCCCCAGATGGCAGGAAATCCACTACATGTTAATTATGTTAAAATACTTGACAAATTGAATATATGTATACATATTTTCATCCTTATCATTGTTGTGCAAGAAAAATCATATCTACAAGAAAAAAATCAGAGAAAGGAAATACAATTCAAGCAAACATCAATAGAGAGCATGAAAATGTTATGTTGTGGGCCACATTCATATCCCTCTCTCTCGGTGTAAATGGCTTTCTCCACTGAACAGTTGGAACTGGTTTGAAACATTTCATTGTTGAAGAGAGCCAATCATCATACATTCTTACTGGTATTGTATAAAATGTATTCCTGTTTCTGCTTTTTTAACTCAGCATAACTTCATGTAAATCTTTCCAGGACTTTCAATAATCAGTTTGTTCATAATTTTTATAGAACAATAATATTATATTACCTTCATGTATCACAGTTTGTTCAGCCATTCCCCAATTGTTGGACATCCATTCCTTTTCCTAGTCTTTGCTACCACAAAAAGAGCTGCTACAAATGTTTTTGCAAATGTGAGTCCTTTTCCCTCCTTTAGGATTTCCGTGTGATACAGACCCATTAATGGCAATGCTAGGTCAAAGGAAATGCACAGTTTGACAGCCCTTTGGGCATGTTCCAGATTGCTCTCCAGAATGGTTGAATTATTTCACAACTTAACCAACAATGCACTATTTTCCCAGTTTTTCCACATCCCCTCCAACATTTATCATTGTATTTCCTGTCATTTTAGCCAATCTGAGATGGTACCTCAGATTATTTTAATTTGCATTTCTCTTATAAATAGTAATATGAAATATATTTTCATATAACTGTAAATGCTTTTAATTTTGTCATCTGAAAATTTTGTCATATCCTTTGACCATTTATCGACTGGGGTGTTTACATTTTTAAAAAAGATTTTTGAGTTCTAGATTCTTTCCCTTATTCCTATCCACAATTAAGAAAACATATGAAGTTATGTGAAACATTTCAATAAAAGTCAAGTTGTGAAAGAAAACATAGTTCTACCACCCTAATGAAAAAAAAAACTAAGAAAAATTGTTAAAAATAGAGAGAGAAAGAGAGAAATAAAGAATGCTTTGAGCTGTATTCAGACTCCATCAGTTCCTTTTCTGGTTATGGATAGGATTTTTCATCCTAAGTCCTTCAGAGTGGTTGTGGATGATTGTACTACTGAGAAAAACAAAGTCATTTACTGCTGGTCATCCCAGAATATTGATATTATTTTGTATAGAGTATACTTCACTTTGTTTATGGAGGATCTTTCTTTTCCTAATTGTAATTCCTCCTGTTTTTTTTCTCTTTTTTTTGTCCCTCCTCAAAAGTGTTTTCCTACTGACTACTCACTCCCCCAATATGTTCTCTCTTTTATCACCCATCCCCCTTCCTGTATCTCATTTCCCTCCTATTTTCCTGCAGGAAAAAGATAGGTTTTTATACCCCTATTGAGCATGTATGTTATTTTCTATTTTAGCCAATTCTTATGAGAATAAGGTTCACTCATTCAACCTCTCTTCCCCCTCTTCCCCTCCACTATAAAACTGTTTTCTTGCCTCTGTTTTATGACAGATAATTTGTACCATTTAACTTCTGCTTTTCCATTTTTCCTAATACATTCATCTCTCATCTCTTAACATCATCATTTTTAAAAAAAATATATTATCCCTTCATATTCAAGTCACACCCATGCTCCTTCTACCTGTCATAATAAGGAGAACATTCTAATGTGTTACAAGTATTATCTTCCTATGTAGGATTATAAAGAGATAAATTATATTAAGTCCTTTATGATATCACTTTCCTGATTACCTTGTCATGTTTCTCCAGAGTCCTATATGTGAAAATCAAATTTTCCATTCAGCTCTGATTTCTTCATCATGAAAGCTTAAAAATCCTCCATTTCATTGAATGACCACCTTTTCTTCTGAACCATAATACTCAATTTTGCTAGAAAGGTGATTTGTGGTTGCAATTCTAGCTCCATTGTTCTCCAGAATATCATATTCTCCAGTCCTTTAATGTAGAAGCTACTACATTTTGTGTTATCCTGACTGTGGCTCTACTTTATTGGAAATGTTTCTTTCTGGATGCTTGCAGTATTTGCTCCTTGACATAGGAGTCCTAGAATTAGACTATAATATTAATGGAAGTTTTTATTTTGGGATCTCTTTCAGAAGGTGATTGATCTATTCTTTCAATTTCTATTTTACCCTCTCATTCTAGAATATCAGGACAGTTTTCCTTGATAATTCCTTGAAAGATGAAAGATTCTAGGCTCTTTTTGGGGCCATAACTTTCATGAAGACCAATAAATTTTTAAATTATGTCTCCTGGATCTATTTTTCAAGTCAGTTGTTTTTCCAATGAGATAGTTCATTTTTTTTAGTTTTTTTCATTTTTTTTGGTTTTGCTTTATTCTACCTTATAATTTCTCATGAAGTCATTGTCTCTCATTTGCTCAACTCTATTTTTAAGGAATTATTTTCCTTAGTGAGCTTTTGTATACCCTATTCCAACTGATCAATTTTGCTTTTTAAGATATTTTTCTCCTCATTAGATTTTGTTTTTCCTTTTGTACCTCTCTCAATTTTTGCTGTAATTTTTCCTTTCTCTTACTTGATTTTCAAAGTCCCTTTTGAACTCTTCTATGGCCTGAGCCCAATTTTTATTTTTCTTGGAGGCTTTGGATATATGAACTTTGACTTTGTTATCATCATCTGAGTGTGTGTTTTGGTTCTCCTTATCACCATAATAATTTTCAATGGTCATAATTTTTTTTTTGTTTTGTTTTCTGTTCATTTTCCTAGCCTATTACTCTGCTCTTAACTCTTTGTTAAAGTTGGGCTCTGTCCTCAGGGTGGAGGGTGCATTGTCCCAAATTTAGGGTGTTTTGTGCAGCTATTTTCAGAAATTCTGCTAGTAATCTCACCACAAGCATTCTTTTCTGCTTTGGAGCTGTTAGGTGTGTCCCCTGCCCCACAGTAGCTGTAAGATCTAGTGTGCTGAGGCTATAATAAGATTGCACACCAGATATCCACCCTGTTACCACAGACCCTCCCCACTGACCTTCTGAGTCCTCCCTGGTGACCGCAGGCTGAGAGGTCCAGAAGCCTCCAGCTATGCTGTTGATCAGAGGTCTTGCATAACTGATGCTGGGATCCAGGCTGGAACTGTGTTTCAGGGCCAGGCATGTACTGGGATTGCACATTGGGTGGCCACTCTGGTTCCACAGACCTTTTCTATTGACCTTCCAGATTCTGTTTACTGTCCCTAGGCTGAGAAGTCTGGAAGCCACCAGTACTGCTGCTGATTTGGAGGTCCAGCCCAGGCAGGGGCTGGGTTGTGTCCTGGACTACCCATTGGATTCCCATTATGGTGTCACAGGTCTTTTCTGTTGAGCTTCTAAGTTACCATTAACTGAAAAATGTTCTACTCCATTCTGAGGGTGTTCTGATGCTTTAAAGTTTGTTTTGAGTCATTGTTTAAAGGTGTTTGAAGTAGTTTGAAGACAGGTTCCTGCCTTTATTTCTCCATCTAGCTTCTGCTTCAGTAAATATTCTTTTGTAAAAACTAATCTGACAAAAGTGGGGAAACTTAACTGCAGTATTTGACCCTCCAAAATTAAAGAAATACAATCAGTGACCACTTCAGCCAATGACAGAGAGGAGAGCCTCCCCTGACCTTCAACCCTTTAAAAGTACAGAAGAATCATGTAGGAATAGTGAAATTTAATAGATGTATCATTCAAACAATGGAGATCAGAGTAGTCAGTCTTATACAAGCATAAAAAATAACCAATACAAATGCATGATGGTGGGAAGAAGAGGAGATATATTGTATATATAAGGAGTATCGAGATGGCATCTAGGTGTCATAAAGCAGTAGTGTCAAACTCAAAAAGAAATGAATCACTAGGGGCTATATTTTAATTTAGAAAACCATGAATTTATCTTATTTATTTTGTATTTTTTTTTCATTAAACATTTCCTGATAACATTTTAATCTGGTTTGGATTGAACTCAGGAGTTTTGCAGCTGGCTAACAGGAAGTGAACTTAATACCTCTACAATTGGAAATAACAGCTCAATTCCTGCCACAGACATATCTACTAGACTGTGATCCTGAGCAAGCATTTGAATTCTCTGATTATCAGATTCCTCATCTTTAAAATGAGGTTAATAATATTATCAAATGCATAGAATTATGCAATTAAGATGTGTGATGTATCTGTACACGTTTATATTTAAATTTGTAAAACTTAAAGCAGTGCATATGAGATAGTATTAAAGAGATTAGTTTGGCTGAACTAAAAAGTATTGGATAGTTAAGTAATGTTTATTAAAAATAGATAAACACTTTAAATAAGGTTTTTTGAGTAAGATTTGAAGCCATTTTTCATGCCAGTGTCCTCACATTCCCTTTTGACTTTTGCCAAAGAGGTCCTGGTCCTTTGTGTTTTACCTGGGATGCCTTAAACTAATGCAATAGTGCTGCTCTCCTCTTGCTTTGTCCCCGTCAATCATCCTGCTTCTTCTTATTCACCCTAGTTATAGCTTGGATGCTAAATCTCCACAAACTCATTTGAGTCACAGTGGTGCTTTTTTTTTCTTTTTAAAATTATCTTGTCATTTGCGTTTCAAATCTCACTTGAGCATTTTTTTTTTTAATTAGAAGAATTTGGATTCTGCTTGGTATATTAGGGGCCTGTTGAATTTACATGAATACATGGATTTTCACACAAGGTTTTTTTTATCAATGTATCTGTGATTTTCTGGGTTTATCTTTCTGCTTTTGACATAGAAAAGTAGATATCTAATTCACTGACTATGCTGGTTTTAAAACTGTAAATTTTCACAGTCAAAGATCATTGCTTAATAAAAGGTTCAGGTTTTTATCTAAAATCCTTCATATTTCTGTTACCTCATCTCTTTCTGACACTGAATTAGACACCATTTTCAGGTAAAAAGATACTAGGGAAGTAAATCAGTAGAGAGATCAATTTAGGAGTTTTCCCTTGAACATAGCATTGAAAATACAAATAAGGTGCTGCCAGAAAGAACCCCAGGTGTAGCTATGCCATTCCTATACAATTGGGCACAGAATAAAAAATAAATAAAACTTATTTTAAAAATCTACTCAATAACTGGATTGATTGATTTTCCCATTAAACTGAGCTGTATTGTAAAAATGTGAACTAAATTATTTTGAGTGTATCAATATTTGCTCTCTTGATCTATTCTTATTCAAATTACAAAAAAGGAAGGAATCCACTAACTGCTTATCCCATGTCATATATAAAGCTTCATTCTTCTATTTAGATGTCATATAATTTAGTATATTTCCAAACAGATTCTGGGACACCACCAGATTCACATCACTCAGATCTTGGGCAACATTTT
>JAJPUD010006005.1:103521-141241 GCA_023553655.1 Myrmecobius fasciatus | reverse complement strand
ATCAGAGAAATGCAAATTAAGACAACTCTGAGATACCACTACACACCTGTCAGATTGGCTAAAATGACAGGAAAAGATAACGATGAATGTTGGAGGGGATGTGGGAAAACTGGGACACTGATACATTGTTGGTGGAACTGTGAACGGATCCAACCATTCTGGAGAGCAACTTGGAACTATGCCCAAAAAGTTGTCAAACTGTGCATACCCTTTGACCCAGCAGTGTTTCTACTGGGCCTATATCCCAAAGAGATCTTAGAGGAGGGAAAGGGCCCCACATGTGCAAGAATGTTTGTGGCGGCCCTTTTTGTGGTGGCTAGAAACTGGAAACTGAAGGGATGCCCATCAATTGGAGAGTGGCTGAATAAATTATGGTATATGAATGTTATGGAATATTATTGCTCTGTAAGAAATGACCAGCGGGACGATTTCAGAGAGGCCTGGAGAGACTTGCATGAACTGATGCTGAGTGAAACGAGCAGAACCAGGAGATCATCATGCACAGCAACAACAGTATTACATGATGATCAATTCTGATGGACATGGCTCTCTGCAACAAAGAATTGTCTCAAACCAGTTCCAGTTGTTCACTGAAGAAAACCATATACACCCAGAGAGAGGGAAATGAAATATGGACTACAACATAACATTTTCATGATCTCTATTGACATTTGTTTGCATTGTGTTGCCTTTCTCTGATTCTTTTTTTTTTTCTTGTAGATAGGATTTTTCTTGCATAACTTCTCAAGCATTTCAACATTATTAGCATGTAGTGGACTTCCTGCCATCTAGGGGAGGGCAGGGGACTGGGGGTAAAATTTGTAATGGAAAGCTTTGTAAAGATCAATGTTGGGGAACTACCCATACATATATTATACAAATAAAAAGCTTTAACAAAAAAAAAAAGACTTTAAAAAGCAAATAAGAGTGTAAAAGGAAAAAAAAAGGAAAGAAATGAGAAGTATGCAAGAGATTGTCAATATCTTGGAAAAGAAAGGCAATTCCTTAAAATATACAATTGGCCAAATGCAAAAAAAAAAAAAAATCCAGTAAAGAAAACATTTTCAAAAGCAGAATTAAGCAAATGGAAAAAGCAATACAAAAAAAAAATTGAAGAAAATCACACATTAAGAACCAGAACAGGGCAAATGGTAGCTAATAATTCTATGAGACAGCAAGAATCAGTCAAACTAAAAAGAATGAAAAATTGGAAGAAAATGTGATAGAAGGAGAGAGTAAGGCTGATGATTTTGAATATCTCTGCTTTCATTCAAGTCAAGATATCACTCTCATGATACCATTAGTTCTCTCCCAGAATGTAGGATGAAATACATCAATAACTTGTAGAAAAGAGAACCAGAGGAGTTAATCTACCTATAATTCCAGGTATGATTTGGAAATCTGGCATTTAATTTGAATTTTGGAATTTATTTTTTACAAAATTTAATTCTGAGGGTGTTCTGGTTCTTGATAATGTTATGGGGCCTCTAGAAATTCAGTTTCAGAGATAGCAGAATAGCCAAATACAAGGTATTCATAAAATCTCTTTTCAACTAGTATAACTAAAAACACTGTTTTTTTCCTCACTTCTTATGTCTACGATTTGCTGATTTAACTTCTTCCTATTCTAACTTTGTTTTGGGGTCTGTCAAGAAGTGTAAGCATTTCATTACTTTCCAATTTAGTTGAGATATTATTTTAGAATTCAAATCAAAATGATATTTCCATCCCTTCTTGTTAAGTGGGGTTTCCCTCCATTACCATGAGATTACCTTTATTTTTATGATCTAGATCAGGAATCAGCAAACTATAGCCCAAGGACTAAATCTGGTTCTCTCTTCTTGCTTTTGTACTGCCCATGGGTTTATTTATTTTTTTTGTTGTTTTGTTTTTACTATTTTATGTTTTTTACACTATATTTTTACATTTTAAAATTTAAAAAAATATTAATTCAACTAATTTCTTCTTTGTGGTCTTACAAAATAACTGGAGCCCTGAGAAGTTAAGTAATTAATAACTAGTAGGTGTCAGAGATAGGACTAGAGCCCCGGTCTTCTTGTGAAATTATCATTCTAGTGACATCACCATGTTACTTTTTCTTTTTAGATAAATTTATATCTTAAAATAAAAGAATACATATAACCTCTGAACTTATCTCATATGGACTAATGCATTAGACAACAGGAACTGCCTGTTGAGAAAAGTAGTTGATTCTTTTCTTTTATTAAAACTATAGAGACATAAAAGACACCACCCCACAGCTCCTGAGATTTCATTTGAAATCGTAACAATGATCATTTGCTTGTTTGACAGTGGAGGTAAAGGGAGAGTGAAAACCCAATTTTGGGGAAAGAAGGCCTATAGAAGAATAAGAATCTAAGAGTTCCCTCTTTGCCCCCAACTCATCACATCTCTAATTTTTGGACTGGCATTTAGAGTGGTTGTTTTCTTTACAGTCTGCCTAAACAGAAGTTGATGACCAAGAGTTATTTGTGATACAGAAGAATCTCTGTGTAATACTGATTAAAAGGTTAGGATTAACAGCCATGTAATATTATAATGATTTTTTTTTATTTTTGAAGAGATTTTATTATTATTTGCTTCATTATTATATAGCTGGGACATCTAATATCAGGAAGATGTTTGTTCAAATCCTGAATCTAATCCAAAATAGTTATGTGATCTTATGCAAATAACATATATTCTCAGTTCCTAAGGCAAATAAGTTTATAAATGACAAACAGTGATTCATCTGTATTGGTGGCAGGACTTTCCACATCCTGAGTTCCCTAAAGTATTCTCCATCTACTTTACTCCCCCCCGCCAAAAAAAAAAAAATTCAAAAGAATATTGTACCAGGAGACAGGAAATCTGGGTTCTAGTCTTGGTTTTGCCATTAAGTGATATGATTTTTCTTAGGCAAATTGCTTGATCTCCTTTTTTTGAACTGTAAAATGAAAAAGCTAGACTACATGACTTCTAAATTCACTTCCAGATATAGAATTCTCTGATTCATGATTAATGAATCATGATTTCTACTTTCTGTTTTTAACGATGTGTTTTTTTTCTTCAAAGAAAGGTTTGGAATAAACGATTCCCATGTTTTAGGTTCAATTGAAATATCTTTTGCAAATGGAAATAATTAAATGGATAACTTCTCTTGCATTTTTAAAATGTAGCCCTTTAAAAAAGAAAAGGATTCACTGGTATAAATCTTTTCAGTCTGTTGCTACAGAGGATTTGTTGCTTCTGATTTTAGTCCAAAGAATTGTAGTGTGAATTGGTCCTCTAGAAGCAACTAAATAGTCATTAGCATTTCAATAGCAGCTTTCATCTAAGGTATTTTGAAGATGCCACCTGATGCCAAATATTGATATTCTTACATTATGAATAGAAAAAGACAGGTTCATGGATATGAAGGCATCATCATTGTCAAGTGGTATTTATCTAGCACCTGTGGCCCAGTGCATGGACAATATAATGAATGGTAGGTCTGGTGTCACACCATAAACAAGGGGCAGAGCTAGTAATACAACTGAAGCACAGAAAGGGTTAAATAAATTGATCAACATTGTGAAATTGTCATGCCACTTTTGATTGCTCTTTCTAAGAATTTGATTCTACTTCCTATTGAACTTTATTCTCCACCTAGGGAGGGGAAAAAAAAACCCAAAACCAAAATTAATCATCTGAAATCTCATCATCATGCTATTGGTGTTAGATAATCAATACCTTCTTGACCTTCCTCAGCCTCTTTTCCCTTTTGACTGGAGGATAAAGTTCTAAACTCCTTCTAAAGCTTTACTTTATAGAGATGCTCTGCTCCAAACTTTCCAGATAACTCTATTTACTTTCTTCCAGCAGCTTTGCTTGCCTTGGACTTCACCAACCTACCAACCAACCAACCAACAAAAAAAAAAATATGCTTCTATGCTGGGAACTCTTTGGTTGGGAGAGGGAAGTCCCCCTTTCTAGTTTCTTTGTGTGTGTGTGTGTGTGTGTGTGTTTGTGTTTGTGTTATCTCCCCCTATCAGACTGTAGCTCCTTGAAGGCCAGAACTCTCTTTTTCTTATTTATATCCCTTGGGCTTAGTGTAGTTACTGGCACATTGACAGTTGATATTTGATAAATTGTATTGCTTAAGTAGCTTCCAAAAGAAGATCTAGAAGTGAAATAACTATAAGGTTAGTACATCTCATAAATGTGTGTTGGAGAGAACAGTCTGAGTCCAAAGTTTTTGGACATTTATATCAAAAGTGATATAGGATTTGGCGCTCTTTTGGAAGACTGTTACAAAAGGGTCATATATTCCTCTGGATTTCCAAACAAAAACTATGGGAAATTACTTTTTATGACTTGCCATTTTTTCTTGAGGAGAAACTTGAAATGCAAAATTGAAATGCAAATTACTCTATTAGAATAAATTTTCTTAACCTGGAACTCAGGAACTTGATATTTTTTTATGATATATTTCATTTAAATTTTTTTTCCATTGTGTATTTTTTAATATATTAAAAAATCATTCTAAGAATGTGCAAATAAGCTTCACTGGAGTGCAAGAAGGGTCTATGATGTAAAAGTATGATGTAAAAAAAAGTTAAAATTAAGTATTCTATGGGTATCTCAGAATTGTAGAATTTTAGGATTGGAAAATTTTCTGATTCAATTTAAAAATGCATAAGAATCTTAAGTCACAACTAAGAGGTTTACAGGTTAGGACCATGCCTTAAACCCAAATCATTCTGGCTTTCACAGATTGACCAACAATAGGTCCCAGGTCAAGCTCCACTTGGTCATTATTGAGTGTAAATAGCAATTTTTTCTGTTTTGGCCAGAAACCCAGAGGGTATTCCCTACTAGACACACACACACACACACACACACACACACACACACACACACACACTGTAAAAGACTTCTCTCTTCCTCACATTTTACCTGACTTTAATTACTGATTGGGTATCCACTAAGTCAAACTGAAACCTATTATTAAAGACCTTAGCTTTAAAAAAGGTCAAAGTCTCCCACTGCATCCAAGGCCATCTCCAGTTGTACAAATCTACATCTTGCCACTGGAGGAGAAAGTGAAACTGGTGACTTGCATTGCTCTCTCTCACTTAAATCCAATTCACTTGCATTTCATGGCATCATTTTGCTAATGTTGTGGTCCTCAAGAACAAAGGACAGAGGACAACAACAATTCAACAAGTAATGCTCTAAACGTTTGTCTGAAGGAGGGAGATGGAGGGAGAATCTGTCTATAGAAACAAGGCTGTCCATTTCCCTTTTAGATAGCTCAAATTGATAGGAAGTTTTTCCTCATATCTATTGAAAAATTTCTCATTTTCCAGTTCTTGTTCCTATTTTATCTTCTAAAGCAAAACAAAACAAGGCTAATTCTTCATCTATATGACAACACTCCACATGCTTTAGGACAGCTATAGTGTCTTCTGATTCCTAATACAGAGCTGATTATAGAAAAGCACAATCTTTAGATTATAAGGAGGGTAGAGACTATGTATTATGCTGCATTGTTGCCCTAGCACAAACATTATGGATTTAGGTACTTACATATTTATTGAATGAATAATTAAATGAACCAAGTGAATAGGTACCAGATTTGTATTTTTGTACATTTGTCCTTTTTGCACATTTGTAGCTTGTTCATTCTTAGCAGTTTGATGAAAATGTCCATTACCAGGGAAGATGCACATTTAATAAACCTAAACACAGAAATGTAACTGTGGCCTATTTGGTTGTCAGAATCAAAAGCAAGACAAAAGGAGTTAGAAACATGGAAGAAAGGTGAGGACTTATCTAGATAGAGAATATGGTTAGCTAAAGAAAACAGCTGGGGTATTATTTAATAAATTGAGAATATGCTGGGAAGTCCTAACCTGGGCAATTTGGGTCAAAAAGTCTTTTCTCTGATATCTAGCTACAATACAACTTTCATTAACCTGAATGTTACTGAATCTATTACTCTTTGTCTCCTGGTGCAATATTATCCATTATCCTATATTTAGACTGCAAAGACATGTTCTTCCATCTTCTCCTGCACATAAAAATTATACTTAATGAGAACAGTATAGAGGAATGTCAATACTTCTCACATTTTTCATATTTCTCTATTCACATTGGATGCCAGACAATGAAATGCTATGATATACTCTTCCTTTTATTCTCTTGAGCCCATTGCTACATTAAAAAAAAATACATATAATATGTTTTCTTGTTTGATCATAGTTTGGATTTTTTATGTCTGACTAGTGTATTTGGTTCTGTATATCACATCTTAATTTTTTTTGTTGGTATGCAAATGTATAAGTTTTTTTTTCAATTAAATAAGCATGGCACAAGCACCTGATTAAGATACAAAGACAAAAGTAAACCAGCCCCTGCCCTCAAGCAAGTTTAAGCTCTACTTTATACAAATGGTAGGACTACTGGGGAGATACAGCACTCAAAGCAATTTCCCTTAAATCCACTTAAATCTCATCTCAGATGCTACTTCCTACATGAACTGCATCCTAATCCCTGTCTCTTGCTAGTGTCCCTATGTATCCTCAAATTATTTTGTATTTTTGTACATATTTTGTTTCTACTTAATATATTTATCCTTCTCCCCTCCTTCTCTTTCTCCCCCCCCCCTTCCCAACAGATTGTAAACTTTTTGAATTCAGGGATTATTTCTTTCTAGTTATATACCCAGTGCCTAGTATATTGGCTGGCACATAGCAGGAAATTAATAAATACTTATTCAATGAATGAATTAAATCATAGGAGAACATTTTTGTATTTTGTTGCCTTTTCCTTTTAAAAAATGAATTGGGTGGGGCACCAACGAGGAGCAGTGGGTAGAGCCAGCCCTGAAGTCAGGAGGAATTGAGTTCAAATCTGGCCTCAGACACTTAACGTGTCCTAGCTGTGAGACCCTGGGCAAATCACTTAACCCCAATTGCCTTAGGGGAAAAAAAAAAGAAGAATGAATTGGAGTCACAGGATATAACAATATTACTTGAAACCAGGGATGTTTAACCTGAGATCTATGAACTTTATTTTAAATCTTTTGATAAGTTTCCAACACAATCGATTTTTTTGGTACACTTAACATTTTATTTTATGCACCTAAATATATTATTCTGAGAGTAAAATTCATTAGGCTGACAAAAGAGTTCATGTTATATTCAAAAAGTTAAAAACCTCTGCTTTACAAATAGGCTTTTTCTCTGGGGAAAAAAAGGTACTGTTGTTTAAAACATATATTGAGTTGAATTTTGCTTATTGGAATCATGATATGGAGCTGTATCAGGAAACTCGGCCTCTCTCATCCCACATCCTTTATGTAACTGGTTAACTGGGAGAATTACTCAGTTGAAATTATCAGTCTCAATTGTCAACCCATGTCGATTCCCAAGCAGCTTTTTACTATTTGTTAGCAAAGTATGGGGATGAAAATAGAAGTGGGCATGCAATGGCAGCATCATGCAATTGAGAGAATACCCAGGCATATTGTTGCTAGCCTTGACCTTGTCCCTGGCATAGCCTTCCTAATCCCATGGAGGTGCTTGGAATCATGCACTGTGATGTGTCAGAGCTTTATACATGAGCATGGGAGAATGGAGGAGGGCAGCAAATGGGACTGGCTGACAGGGTTTTCCTTTGAGTTGATGACAACTTGCCTTCAGTAGAAAATTAAGCTTAGGCTAATAAAAACTATATATACAAGACAGCAAAAGTCTGGTCAGATGAGTGAAAAAATGTAATTATTTGACATAATATAGGAAGAAAAAAATGGTTGTATCTCAACTTTCAACCAGTTGTTTTTATTATAATGAAAACAGCATCTGTTTCTGATATTAAATTGCTGACATTCTTATTAAGCTATTTAAGTTTCCTAAGTGATACTTTTCATTCACACAGTAGTTTTTTTGTTTTGTTTTGTTTTGTTTTTTGTACATTCACTATTTCCAAAGCAAATTAATCTAGTAGATATTTTCATACCCATAGAAAAATCAGCTAGGAAGACATAAATCTGCTAAATGGTTAAGAATTTTTTTATTGCTGTTAACTTTTACTGACTTTTTTTTCTATTTTTCTCTAAGCCAAGATAAACAATACAGTCAATTTATTTGTTTTTTGGGATGCATTAAAATTATACTGTGTTCATAAAAATTAAATTTGGTATTCTGGATAGCAGTTCATGAGAATTAAAGCACAAATTGCAACTCCCACCTTAGGGACTGAATCTTTGGTTTTCTAATTGTTGCTAATGAACAGTCTGATTAAGAAATAGGAAAGAAATTTAATTTAAACACAATACAAAAAGGAAACAATTTTATCTGTTATTATTTCTTTTGAAATTTTTTCCCAATATGTTTAGAAGAATTATACATGTTTAACCTATGTTGGATTTCTTGTTATCTAAGGGAGGAGTGAGGGGAAGGAAGGGAGAAAAATTTGGAACACAAGGTTTTGCAAGGGTGAAGGTTGAAAACTATCTTTGCATGTACTTTGAAAATAAAAGACCATTTTAAAAAATAAAATAAAATACAATTTCTTCCAGCAGTAGCTTAATTTCTCACAGAGACAGATGACCAGGAAATAAGTGACAGTCAGGTTACAAATGAGAATTTATGCATGCAGGAACTTTACATTATCATGAGTATTAGAACCATTGCCAGGATTATAATAGGTATTATAATTAGAGTGAACTAATATAAAATATAGTAATATAAATCCATCATATACCTAGAATGTTTAGGAATGTGTTTTTTTTTTCCTCATGACCAATGTGTTGGACAATTGGGTAGCATGATGCCCCCAAAAATGAATAAAATACTCATAGATTGAGATATAAAACAGATTATGTTATCAAAGCCCAAAACAAGAACCCTCTCTCTCCTATAATCCTTACCTTAATATTTCACTCACCTGAATATTACTTACTCATAACTCCATAGCCTATAGGTAAAGGATTCTGAATCACATAGATTTTTTTTAATATGAAGATGAACAATATAAAGATTATAGCACAGAGCCAAAAAACCAGGATAAAACCCTATTTTAAAGCAATGTTCAGATCTCTATCCTATTTAGTTTTACATATTTTCTTATCTATTAATTCAGTTTTTCCCATTGCAATCTCTATGAATGCAATTAATTTTCAGATAAGAGTCACATAATATTTGTGATCATAGTTTTACATAAGAAAAAAATCAGAAATTAGAAACAATTTAAAGAAATAGAGGGATTATGTACAAAATTTCTGTCATCTACAAACATAGGGAAGTCAAATTTTCGTTTCCTTTTGCAAATTCACTTCAATGACAAGAGCCTCACCCATCAATTCTTTCCCCTCCTCTCCCCTCCCCTTCTCTTCCCTCTCTTCCTTTTCCCTACTCTCTGCTCTCCTCTTCTCTCCTCTCTTCTCCCTTCCTTTCCTCTCTCTTCTCTCCTCCAGCTAAAAATACACTATCTCTCCATCTGGACTATGACTTAGAAGCCCATACAATTATTTTGGTATGTATCCCTGACAGTTGGGCAATTGTCTCAAAATATTGGGTTCCAAAGACACAGTTACTAGTTATATGTGAACCATTAAGCTGGGCTATTTTGCCACATTGTTATTTGTCATTGAGCCAAAGCAGAGAAATTGAGAGTCAAAGATTCTTAGCATTGTTAAAAGGAAATTTCCAGTATCTAGCCTTGCCTTCTATACATAAAAAATAATTTTGTCAAAATGGAGTTATAAGTAGTATAAAATAGACTTAAGGACATTAGAGGGTAGTAATTTTGTAAGGGCATTATGATTCATTGCCACTATTAACAATTATACCATCACTGACAGATATTAATGACAATGGAAAAAATAGTAAAGGGTTAGGCTGCAGTAGTCAGTATATAAGTACAATACACAGTTTTGATTAGAGTTAGTTTAGTGAGAGAAATGTGAAAGTATTGTAGTCACAGAATTACCAAATTAAAGAATTAAAATGACTGAGAAATCATTCAGTTTACCCTGCATCAAAAACAAAAATCCCTTCCACCCCATCCCCAAAAATAAATAAATAAATGATGGCCAGGCTCTATTTTTAAGACTTTCCATGATAGGAACCCTCAGTACCTTCTAATCCACCCCATTTCCCTTTTAGATACTCTAATTGTTAGGGAATTTCTTCTTATATCAAACCAAAACCTGCTATTATAATTTCAACACTGTAGTTATTAGTTCTATCCTTGGGACTCAAGTCAAACAAATTGTCCTTTCATAGGAATGAAATACTAAAATGGATGTTTGGTTTCAATAGATTGGATATTCCCCTCCAGTCTTGCCTACTCCAAACAATTCTCCTCCCATCTTAGTCACAGAAAATCCATCCAAAGTGCTAGAAGTCTTACTCTCTTTTTCTTAACATTATAAAGATACCACTGGAACACTTTGGTTTTCCACCTGTACACCCGCCCTTACCTTTGCCTCATGACCAACCCATCTTCTCTTCCCATCATACATTTCCCTGATAATAGCTTTTATTCCTTTTTTTTTTTTTTTATCCTTCAAAGTTCTTTTTTGGTCATATGTTATAGCTTACTCACACCCACCATGCATCTTTCAATTGACCTTGGCATGATATCATCTTCAGTTCTTCAAAGTCTGTTTCATGTTTCACAATCATACAGCAACAGTGGTAGATTATTGCTAGTAAAAAAAAAAAATAGGTCTTTGCTGCTAGTTCAGCTTTGTCCCCTCTCCCAAAACCTGGTTTTTGTTTTTGTCATTAACTCATCAGTAGTCCACTAAAACTTTCAGATCGTGTACTTCTCTACTTCTCTTCTTTTTTTCCTCTCTCTGTATTTCTTTGTCTCTGTTTCTTTCTTTCCCTTCATTCTACTCCCTTGTACTCCCCCTCTTCCTTATCTTTTCATCTTCTCCTTTCTCTTCTTTCTTTCTCTTTCTTTATTCCTTCTGTCTCATCTTTTTCTCCTCTCCCTCATCCTCTTCTCACTTTTTTCCTTCCCACTTTCCTTCTTTGTGTGTGTTAACTCTTAAGAATGTAAAAAAAGAGAGAAAAGAAAATTATATGATTATTTTATTTTATATTTAAAAGAAATAGCAAGTTGTACAGAGAAAATTGCAGTTTCATGTACAATTACTTTCCCCCCCCATTCTACCCTATTCCCTATTCCCTATTTATTCCCTATTTATACTATAGAATGCTTTTTTTAATTCTTAAGTTCAAATAAATTTTAAAAAAAGAATTAAGGAACAAAAAAAGAGACAAGAGACATTTGTCTCTACATGCACACCATCTCATTACTACTATGATTACTCCAAAATAAGCTGTTATTTGAAGAAACTCATATATTTGTCCTACTATTCTAGATGTATCCCTGAAAATTAAAAACAAACAAACAAACAAAAACATCAGATATCCAGTTACTCATTGATTTAAGCACCCTCAAATAAAAGTAATACATTTTAAGGGGGTCTATCTTTATTTGCATACTATTTCTAGCTGCAAAATTGTGCTCTGACAATAAGAATGATTATATGCTGTAAAAGATGAAGGGCTTAAAAAAAGATAAGCCACTGTTTTAAAATATCTTTACATACTTATAATATACTCAATGATTCAACTTCATCTGCAAACAGACAAAAATCTCAGGCAATTTGGCTTTCTAGCCATATTTCTGATGTCACAATAGGAAATAGAACACTAAAGATGCAATAAGGAAAAGAACAGATTTTTAGTGATTAAAGTTCCCCTCTCTTTCCTTCAGGTTTTGGCGAAAAGGACCTTGAATTTAGGATAATACTACATGATCTAATATTTCTTGACTATGTATCCTTGGGACTTGATCTCTCTCAATCTCAGTTTTCTCTTCTATGAAATGGGAAGAATACTAATATTTACTAAATCTTTGTTGAATTGAATTTATTGTTTTGAAAATTAAATGTGGAAATTATTTATAGCCATAAATATATAAAAATGTGTTCTCCCATTACTTACTAAAGGGTGAAATTTCAGGATAAAATAGGTCTGTTTTGATCTTCAGAATTTTTTTAGTGAAAACTAGAGAGATTTTATTGTTATTGAGATATTATTCACAGAAGAAACTCCCAAGTGGACACTTGCCCAAATACACATTTGATAAGAATCTTATCACTGAGTTTCTTTAATCTTCACTAAGCAATTATGAAAAATTACTGAGAATAGTGAGAGTTAGTGTAATTTAATATACAGAGGACAGTTTTTGGAATAAAAAAAAAAGTTCAAGTTGTAACTCTAACATCCTAACTAGGTAATCAGGGCAAATCCTTTAATATCTCAGGATTCCCAGCAAATCTCTAAGATATTAAGTTATACAAATGTTCAATCTGCATTGGTGGAGATAATTTCCATATTGAGCATTTCCTACACCAATAATAAAACAGCTGTATACCAAAAACAAATGAAAATTGACAAAAATAAAAGAGATACAATTTAAAGTTAAAGAGTAACAATGTGTGACCTGAATCTAACAGGAGAAGATACTATCCAACATTTAGAATTTCATCTCAGAAGTAGTTTAAACAAATAGAGACCCAACAAAAACATGGAAGTATCATTTAAAAAAAAAAAAGATTATTTGTTTTTTTTTTTTACATTCATTTAAAAAAATTGTTTCAAATCCTTTTTGTCCCCCTTGCCACTTCTCCATTCATTGAGAAGGCAAATGATTTATCAATTATGCATAATATATTTCCATATTAAGCATGTTAAAAAATTAAAAAAAAACAAGAAAGAAAAATAAAGTGAGAAAAGTATGCTTCATTCTGCCCTCAAAACCCATAAGATTTTTTTCAGGGGGGGGGTAGCATTTTTCATCATGGACCTTCAGAATTATCTTGTATCATTGTATTGATTAGTCATTTACACTTAATTGTTGTTACAATACTGCTGTACTGTGTGGATCTCCTGATTCTGCTTACTTCACTTTGCCTCAGTTCACAAGAGCCTTTGTGAGTATCATTAGCATAAAATAATAGTAACCCATATTGCATTCAAAGTTAAATACAATTAAGTATTTCTATGTAATTAGTGAAGATTTACTGAAGAACTCAGATTTGTGGTAGAGGTAGAAATGAAATAAATCTTGAGATATTAAGGGAATTGCCCTTGGTCACTCAGTTAGGATTTGTTAGTTAGGACTTGAACCCATATTGCTTTATTACAAAAAGCATCCTCTGTCTACTAAAGTACATTAACTCTTCTTATTCTCAGTAATTTTTTATAATTGCTAAGTGAAAATTAAAAAAAAAACCTTCAGTGATAATGATTTCAAATTTCAGAATATTATCCCATTGATAAAAAGTGATATTCCTATCATACCCACTGCAGTGCAACATATCTTAGTAAAGTTTTTATCCTCTGTGAGCTTTCAATCTAGTGGGGAAACAAAATGTACATGAAATCATTAAACAGACTTACAATAGGCTTATTTCATTTTACTTTTTTGGTTCAGACCTTTGATTTTATCCATTTGGGCACTTCCTCTAATTCATCCAGAACTTACAGACTCAGAGAGTTTCCTGGGAAAGAGAAATTAAAAAATGACTTATTTGTAGTTACCTAGAATGTGTCAGAGGCAGAAATTAAACCTAAATCACCCTGATTCCAAATCTATCCTGATTCTACCTGTCCTCCAAGCTTCTTTGTCAGCTGGCTGACAGCCACAAATAGAAGAGAACTCTGCTTTTATATTATACCTTTGGACAAAGAGCTATCTATGCTATCATGGCTCACTCGATTTTTATAGAGAAAAAAAAAGAAAATTATTAACTATTGACCACTTAGTACCAAGATTGGCTTGCAAATAAGCAGGCAAAACTTCTTAGCCTCCTGTTATCTCAGGGACTGAACTGCAAATAAAATAAGTGACAATGACATTCTCCTTTATTTATTGTAAGGAAGTGGATGACTGTCTATTTCCAAAGTTGACTTAAATGTCACTCAGAGGTCTCTCTGCAGGTATGCAACCAGCCTGACCCAGTACACTTTGATTTTAAAAGATTATGGAAATTGGGGGAAAGCTAAAGATTTCTAGTTCCAACCAAAAAAAAGAAAGAAAGAAAGAAAGAAAAAATGGAAAAAAAAAGAAAGAAAGGAAAAATGAAAGAAAGAAAGAAAAGAAATCCTAGCAAGGCAGGTGGTTTTTGTGTTGTGGCTATTTTGCAGATCAGATCATTTTGCCCTTAAAAATTTCAATTAACACTAGTCTTGGGATCAATTCTATTATTTATGTATATATATATATATATATACACACATATATACATGTGTGTGTATCAAGTTTCAGACAACTCCTATCAATAAAGTTTAAGAGTTTGTTGCTTTGAGGAAATAATCACTCTGCTACAGAAGTATTATTGATAGGTTCATTAGGATTAATTAAATATGCCATAGAGTATCTATGCAATTTAATTGTTCAATCTTGTATTTTTAACCTATGAACTAAAGGTCCTTTTGCTTTGAATTGCCTTTTGAGACTACTGATTTCTAAGATCGATGGCATCAATCTATTGGCAAAATGGAAACTGAAATTAACTTTACTCACTTTGAGACAAGTCTGATTCAATCAGCAAAGAAAACATGGAGATAAGTGTCCAAAGTGAAAGTCAATGAAGAAAAAATGAGCCATGTATTTTTCTTTTTTTAAAATAACTTTTTATTTTCAAATTACATGTAAAGTCAGTTTTCAACATTCACTTCTTCTAGATAGCAAATAACCCAATATAGGTTAAACATGAGCAATTCTTCTAAGCATATTTCCACATTTATCATGCAGTACAAGAAAAATCAGATCAAAAAGGTGAAAAATGAGAAAGAAAAAAAAAAGCAAGCAAGCAAGCAACAACAACAAAAAGTGAAAATACTATGTCATGATTCTCATTTAGACTCCACAGTCTTCTTTCTGGATGCAGATGGCTCTCTCCATCACGTCTATTGAAGTTGGCCTGAATCATCATTATTGAAAAGAGTCAAGTCCAACAGAGTTGATCATTGCATTATCTTCTTGTTGCTGTGTACAGTGTTCTCTTGGTTCTACTCACTTCACTTAGCATTGGTTCATATAAGTCTCTTCAGGCCTTTCTGAAATCATCCTGCTGATTATTTGTTTTAGAAAAATAATATTTCATTACATTCATATACCATAACTTATTCAATCATTCCCCAACTGACAGGCATCCATTTATTGTCCAGTTTCTTGCTACTACAAAAAGGGCTGCTACAACATTTTTGCACATGTGGATTCTTTTCCCTTTTTTATGATCTCTTTGGGATATAGACCCAGTAGAGACATTGCTGGATCAAACGATAAGCACAGTTTGATAGCCCTTTGGGCATAGTTCCAAGTTGCTCTTGGTTGGATCAGTCTACAACTCCTCCAACAATGTATTAGTGTCTCAGTTTTCCCATATCCCCTCCAACATTTATCATTATATTTTCCTGTCATTTTAGTTGATCTGAGAGATGTGCAGTAGTACATCAAAGTTGTCTTAATTTGCAAAAAAATGAGCCATATTAAAAATATTTGCCATTATCTAGTCATATTTTTGCTTTCCTCAGATCTTTTCCATCTTTTCTGTTTCTATATCATTTCTTACTGTCAATCCCCCATCTACAGAATCCCACAATCTATATTCTATTTTTGGTTACAACCACTTGCCTTTACCAAATCCAAGTATTCACAAAAGCTCTTATAGACCATACAATGCTGCCTGATACAAACTGTGTTCCTTTCCTGATATATTAAAAGAGGCACTCATAGGGTCATAAGGTTTAGAACTGGAAAGAGCCTCAAAGGACATTTAATCCAACTTTCTACTTTTCCAGAATAAGAAATTGAGGAGTTTAAATGACTTTTCTAGTTTCATTCAGATTATCAGTTTCAAAGGCTGACCTCCTCCCAGTCTGCTTTGCAAAATTATTTACTGTTTATATCTTTTTACATAGTTGTTTGCATGTAATCTTCCCCATTAGACTGAGAGTTCCTTGAGAACATTTTTTTTTGTCTTCATGTCTATCCCCAGTGCTTAGCATAGTGCCTAGCACTTAGTTAATAATTAATAAATACTAACTTAAGTATCCTAAAGAGTCTGCTTTCCTCAAATAATCCTGCTATTTTAGAGGACTACTCATGCTAGTGCAGCTTAATTTTGCCTCTCATTTGTTGCTTTCAGTTGCTCTCCTGATATCATCCATAAATGAAGATAGTTGGCTTCAGATTGCTGAAATATTTCCTTTCAAATTGGTAAACTCACTACTAACAATGTGAGAGCCTGTATCCATGACTGAGGCAAGAACACTTAATCTTCAACAAAATACATGCCTCTGCAGTGTAATCTTGTTCCTTTGTGATATTGAAAGGCAATGTTTTCTCAATTTCTAGTATTTTCATAGTAAGGACCAGGGAAGAGGGAATAATATGCTTATAACAGAAGAAATCCCAAGGAACTCTTAACTTCTCTTTGGTTCTTAGAAAAAAATGACCTGCTTTCTTCTAACCCTGCTCTGCATGCATAAATCTATTTGAGCTATAGTTTCTGCTCATGGACATAGAATTAGTAGAAAAAATGCATATTAGAATAATTATGACTATGTTGGCATTCAAAGCTTTTTCTAGACTTTGGCTTTTCTCATAACAAAGGAGTTTTAAGAAAGGCAGCTTAGATATTGCATTGCATGTTATTATACTTTTCTATTTTTATTCTTTTATTCTAATGTATGTTATGGTTTTTTAATAACCAACAACATTAATATCATCACCATCACCATCATCATAGCTAGATTTCTTTAGTGCTTATTATGTACCAAACATTGTGCTAAGTGCTTTACGATCATGAACTATCATTAATAGACTGTAAGTTCCTTGAAGGCTGAAATTATATTTTTGTTTCTCCAGGATCCCATGTTAAGAACCCTTGATGTAAAGAGAGCAAAATATTTTGGAGAGAGGTTGACTGTCTGTGGGAGAATGACAATTTATGTTCTTGGTCAATGTTTGAGGACTTTGTGATGATAGGAAAGATAGGATATATTGGTAGTTTTTTGAAATATATATGAATATATTTAGATACTTGAAGGCACTTTGTGAGTGACATCCTATGAGAGCAGTGTGTTGTGGGGGGCAGGCGACCATTGTGATGGATGAATTCTGGGTGAGTCTCTGCCCATGTAAGGATGATGATCAGGGTCAGAATTTGAACTATTTTGGAGAGTTCCTACCATAGGCATGGAAACATCTGGGCAAAGCCCAGTAATTCAGAAGCCCCATCTTAAACACTTCCTGGTTGGTATCTAGTGGATATAATATTTGAAAGCTCTGGGGAGTATAGTATCAATTTTTGAAGATAAATGATAGGGATGAGTTAAAATTCTGGGACAAGACTGGATTGGAGGAAAAAGATCATGGCAAACAAGAATAGAGTGAGTAGTTTGAAGAGTTTGGGTCAGTGGTTGGCCCCCTCATTCATTTGATGAAACATATCTTTTCTTCTTTGTTGTTTTCCATTTTCTCTTACTTAAAACCATTCTTGCATTGATTTCCACCAAAGCTTCTTAATGACAACTCTGTGACCAGTTCCTGTCTTTGTTATTCAGATATGATGCCGGGATACAGAGTAATCTGCATGCTTGGATGGGACAATGAAGGATAGGATCCAAATGCTTTGATAAATAGTTTTAGATACTTTTTGCAGTCTATCCCTATTTGAGAACCTATTGTATAGATTTCAGTGCTATGAAAACTTTGCTCAGAGTCCTCTTATCTCACCCCTAGATACCTGTGTTGGCCTGTGTGGTACTTTATTCCTAGTTGTTCAAAAATTATTCTTCACTGTTTTGCTCTCTGTCCCCAGAAGTCTTGAACATGGCATTTCTGCTCACTCTGCTTGAGGATGTCACCTGGAATCTCACTCTAGAACAGGTATTGTCCTTATACCCTCTGCTTCCTGCACACACCTATTTCATTCTAACTATATTGTTATTATAATAATTAATAGCTAACATTTATGTAGTACTTGCTATATGCTAGGCATTATGCTAAGTACTTTATAGATGTGATGTCAGTTGTTCCCACAGCAGCTCTATGAAGTAAGTGATATCCCCATTTTGCAGTTGGGAAACTGAGGCAAACAAGGTCAAGTGACTTCCCTGTGATCATATAATTAGTAACTATTTGGGGGCTATTGTAGCTCCAAATTCATCCTTAGATTTCTCTCCAGTGAACCACTTAGCTGCCCCATAATAAGCAATATTTTAGTTTTAGTACTCAGTAGAAAGGGGTCATGCCTTTTTAAAACTGTATCCTAGATTTAACACCTAGCACAGTTCTCTGTACACAGTAGGCACTTAATAAATACTTTCTGAAGGAATGATTCACTGGTCATACGCTAGGATTTTCTTGTTGGTGATTCTACCTTACTATACAATGTTAGGAATGTGATGCGACATCTTAAAGCACCCTGCTGATTCAATTTCAAGAGGAAAATTTCATTGTGCCAACAGCAGATCATCATCATCATAGTCATTTCTGTGTGTGTGTGTGTGTGTATGTAATTCTTTTTTAAAAAGGCAAATAATTTCAAGTCTATTGGCATATATGCACAATGGCACATTCTCTTTGAACGTTGAAGTTGCATTTTCCTCTTCCTGACACAGATGTTCTATTTCCCCTCAGCTATAGACAAAGGCCCTTTTCAGGTACAGACAGTATTTTACCTCACAATCACCCAACGTCAAATGAGAGTCATTGTTCTAGAGGAACTAAACCCTCTGCCACTCGAATAACCCCTAACTGCAGACTGTTAGCTCATTTTTCTCTTCACCTGATGTGACTGTGACAAGAAGCAAATTTCTGGAAGCAAAATTATCTGTGATGGTGGGCCATTGGACAGCTGACCCTGCGAAAACTCATACAACTAAGTGAGTGGTGGTTGTCAGCACAGTCAGACCTGAATGAGCCTTTCAATGAGGAAGATGGACATTGGTTTCCGATTCTTGTTTTAAAATCTCTAGATATCGGAACTAAAGGTAACTTGTTCAGGGAAAAGGGTAGTTAGGGGAATATTTTCAGTATGTTGATGGTTAATTTTAGTTGCTCACTGTACCTGCTGATTTCAGTAAAAATGGATCATTTTAGGCTGGGGAGAAATGTAATAATACTTCAAGTAATATTATTCTCACTAGCTTAAAAGGAGAGAAATAATTTTTCAGGAACAAGTGTTTCTATTTCAGAAATAATTTCCATTTGACTTAGAATTTATTATGGGAATGCCTAGACACAGGAGATAAACTTTTTAGGGGATATTTTGTTGGGTGGTTTTGAAAAGGAATTTTCTTTTTTTGAGCATGAGTTTTCATATTTCACAGTCTATTCATGAATCTCCTATAATTGTTTTCCCTGATGTCCACTCTTATTGTAAGCTTTGTTCTTCAAATTCTGACCCATTTACCATTGATTTGTACACAAATTTGGAAACTACTTGTGATTTTCAAAATTTAAGTAACTCACTCCACCAATGCAAATTTCAGTCTGTCAGTGCCTTAGTAAAATCTGCTTGAAGCACATAGATTAAATGACTTGCCCAAGAGTCCTACAACTAGTAAGTGTCGAAGATGGGATTTGATCCAGGTTTTCCTAACTGTTACTCTATTCATTATGGCACATTGTCTTTACCTTTGATTTATACCTGATATAAATATGCTGCTTTACATTCAGATATTAGTTTATATAGATATATCCCTTTGTGCTGGGCTCCAAATTTTGACTGTTTCAACTGAATTTACTAATTCATTTTGTTGAACTGTGAATCAAGTCAGTTAAATAACTACTTTGATTCAACAATTCCCCCCTACCTCCAACCTCCCAATAATTTATTGGTTGGTTGAATTTACGAAGTCTGGCGTTTTAGGAACATAGCCAGAGTGTCTTATACATGTGTTCACATCAGTTAGTTTAGGGTTTAAGCTGTTAGAGGCCAGGGATCAGCTGGGTGTAATTCCGTTTGTACAATACCTAGCCAAGTGTCACACACAATCCAGTCCTTAATAAAAGCTTTTTGATGATGATAAATGAACAGTAGCCTTTAAGTGTACTACTGGGTAGCAGTGGTAAGGCAATTTAAGATTAAACATTTTCTGCAGGGAATCTCCAAAATGGATAGTCTATAGTTGGACAATCAAGAATTGACCAGCTCTATTAGTAATTTTATGTATTTCTTCTTTTAAGTTTAATTTCAACAGAATGCTTTAGAATGTTGATTTTTTTCCCCTAGGATTGAACTCAAACATTTAAACCTGATCCTGACTGGGAGAAAAATGAAGTCTTTTGCACTTCCCTTGTAGTTCAACCTTAATTCCCAGGAATACAATAATTTATTGAAGCATGTAGGAATTAGATCTATGCTCTACTGGACAGTCTATACTAAGAGTTTTTTTTTTTTTTTCTTTTCTTTTTCTTTTCTTCTTTTCAACTGGAAATAGTACCCTTGAATTTCTGTGATATGATTACAACATTTAAACAGCTTGCAGATATTTTTTCTATAACATTTAAAAAATGTTTAAAAAATATTTGGTGAAACATTTTTTCTTATATAATCAACAATAAATCTTACTTTTGTTTCATTTCTTCCTTGATGAGCACCAAATATTATTTTCATGCATTTAGGAAGAACACAATGTTGCACTGCAGGTTCTCCATTGGAGATCTGAGAGGGAAATTTGCTTTTTTATCTATTGCAGTTCAGCAAAATCTTTCAGGCTTTAGAAACTTCCTTTAGCACACATTCTTTAATGTAGTTTCAAGACTGATGCAGCATCATTATTAACTTTTATATGCCATTGGTTAATTGCATGGTCTCTTGTTTAGGCTGATTTTCCTTAAAATCATATACATACATAGTGTAGATTGCCCTTGTGTTCAAAAGGCATGGAGTTTGAAAGGTTGGAAATTCTGTGATCTTTTGATATATAGGTAAGCTATGGCTCTTTATGAGAGATCTTGTGGCTGTACATTTCTATAGATTGGTCCCACCAGAGAAGTTTACTTTATTTATTTATTTTAAGGTTAGCATATTCTCCTAAATCAGGATTTGTCAGTTTTCACTTCTGCTATTTAGCCCTCAACCTTCAAAGAATACAATTTATATTTTAAGTCTTTTTTATTAAAATTATTTTGGTTGCAAAAATTCTTTCTATTATTTTATATTAAATTAGGGGAAAATCTGATTTGGTGCCTCTTAAGGCAATGAATCTTGAAACAATGAAGTATTTATGAGGCATCCATTTATTTACCATTGTACAAGGGATCAAAAGGGACACAGAAGCAGAAACTATGGTCCCTGCCCTCAAATACCTTGCAGTCTAGTTAGGGAGATAAGACTTGTTTGACTAAAACAATTAAAGGACATTTCAAGACAACATATAATCCAAAGACCAGGCAATCCATTGCAGACCAAAACTACCAATGGAATTGAAAGAAGGCAAAGATCAGTAGAAGCTGGAGAGAATAATTCATTGAGGATATAAGTTGTGAACTGAATCTTGACAGAAGTGGAAGACTTAGAAAGAAAAGAAGAAGGAATTCTAAGAGGAGGTAAAAGGATGACAGTGACATGTAAGTGGGAATAAATGGTGGAACATGACAAAAAGAAGTAACTCAGATACAATGCAATTAACCAATGGCATATAAAACTTAATAATTATGCTGCATCAGTCTTGAAATTACATTAAAGAATGTGTGCTAAAGGAAGTTTCTAAAGCCTGAAAGATTTTGCTGAACTGCAATAGATAAAAAGAACTTGACACTGCATATGTTCTTTTTATAGTATTTTATAACTTTATAGTCTTTTACTTTTACAAATACATGTAAAGATAGTTTTCAATATTCACTTTTGTAAGATTTAGAGTACCAATTTTTTTTCCTCTCTCCCTTTCTTCCCTCTCCCCTCCCCAAGACAGCAAGCAATCTGATATAGGTTATACATATGCAATCACTTAAAACATATTTCCATATTAGAAGAAAAATTAAAACAAAAGGGAAAAACTGTGGGAAAGAAAAAAAAAAAGGTGAAGATAGTTTGCTTTGATTTGCATTCAATCTCCACAGTTCTTTCTCTGAATATGGATGGCTTTCTCCATCCAAAGTCTAATGGAATTGTCTTGGATCACTGTATTGCTGAGAAGAGCAAAATACATCATAGTTAATCATCATACAATTTTGCTCTTCCTGTGTACAGTTCTCCTGGTTCTGCTCACTTCATTTAGCATCAGTTCATGTCTTTCCAGACTTTTCTGAAATCAGCCTGTTCATCATTTCTTATAAAACTATAATGTTCCATTACATTCATATACTATAATTTAGTCAGCCATTTCCCAGTTGATGGGTATTCAGTCAATTTCCAGTTCTTTGCCACCACAAAAAGAGCTGCTATAAACATTTTTGCACATGTGGATCTTTTCCCCTCTTTTATGATCTCTTTGGAATACAGACCCAGTTGTGACACTGCTGGGTCAAAGGCTGTACATAGCAAAAATGTTTGTGGCAACCCTTTTTGTAGTGGCAAGAAAATGGAAATTGAGTGGATGCCCATCAGCGGGAGAGTGGCTGAATAAGTTATGGTATGTGAATGCTATGGAATATTATTGTTCTATAAGAAACGATAAGCAGGATGATTTCAGGGAGGCCTGGAAAGATTTATATGAACTGATGCTGAATGAAATTAGCAGAACCAGGAGATCATTGTACATGGTAACAGCAATATTATACAATGATCAGCTCTGATGGACATAGCTCTCTTCAACAATGAGATGATTCAAAGCAGTTCCCATGGTCTTGTGATCAAAAGAGCCATCTACACCCAGAGAGAAGACTATGGGAACTGAGTATGGTTCATAACATAGCATTCTTACTCTTTTTGTTGTTGTTTGCTTCTATTTTATTTTCTTCATCATTTTCTTTTCTGGTTTGATTTAATTTTTCTTGTACAGCAAGATAATTGTATAAATATGTATGCATATATTGGATTTAACATATTTCTACCATGTTTAACATATATTGGATTACTTGTCAATTAGGGGAGGGAGATGGAAGAAGGGGGGAAAACTGAAACACAAGATTTTGCAAGGGCTAATGTTGCAGAATTATACATGTATATGTTTTGAAAAATAAAAAAAAAACCTTAAATAAAAACATTTTTAAAAAGGGTGTTCAAAGTTTTTAGCTCTTTGGATAGAACTCCAGATTGCTCTTCAGAATGGCTGGATCAATTCACAACTTCAACAATTCTTTAGTGTCCCAGTTTTTCTACATTCCCTCTAACATTGATCATTAATTTTTCCTGTCATCTTCACCAATCTGATAGGTATAAAATGTACCTCAGAGTTGTTTTAATTTTGTATTTTTCTGGTTAATAATAATTTAGAACATTGTTTTAGATTATATAATGTAGCTTTAATTTTTTCATTCGAAAACTGCCTGTCCATAACCCTTTGCTACTTATCAGTTGGGAAATGAGTTGTATTCTTATAATTGACTCAGTAATCTACATATTTAAGAAGTGAGGTTTTTATTAGAAACATTAGCTGTAAAAATTGTTTCCCAACTTCCTTCTTCCTTTCTAATCTTTTTTTTTTTTTAAAACAATCTGGAGATTTATTTAGTGAATGTCCAAGTTAGGATTTATTTGCCCTTTCGGGCTTTGGTTTTAGGTAGAACTCCAGCTCTTCTCCCGCACTTAGCCTTCTCGGCTACACTGGCCTGGCCTTGATGCAAAACAGGCAAGGAGCTTGCCCTGCTAGAAATTGGCTTTTTTCTGCTGCTCATCATATTTCTTCTGCATCTTCTTTGCTTTTTAGTTAATTTTTTTTTCTCCTCAGAAGTCAGCTTTGCTCCATTCTTCCGGCTCAATGGCAGGGCATAGAGGGACTTCTACCATTGGCGGTATGGAGTGTTATAGGTGAGCTCAGCGTAATTCTTCGCTAGTGTCTTGGTCCGGACCAGCTCATTGTCAGATGCATTGTAGACTACATCAGTAATCCAGGAGTACAGGAGTAGTTGCCCACGTCCAGCCTCAGTGCTAGGTACTTTTTGTTGTCCCCAGGGACTTGCACTTTGTGGATGCCTTGAGGTCTGTTCTTATTTGTTGCCGGCTTGGCGACCGGGCTCATACTTGCATTTCTTGTGGTAGGATTTGGCCCCCGGTCTTGTGGTTCTTTTGTTATTTGTCCCGGGAGAGCCCCTTCTAATTTTGATCGCTTTAGTTTTGTTTCCTTCTTTCTCCAAAGATCTGAGAGGTAAACTATCCTTTGCTCTCCTAATTTGCTTATAGTATCATCCTTTATGCCTGAATCTTGAATCCATGGTATAAAGTGTGAGATGTTGGTCTATGGCTAGTTTCTGCCATACTATTTTTCCAGTGTTTCCTACCATTTTTGTCAAATAGGTCTATCAAATAATAGATTGCTGTTGTCACTGACTATTATATCTTATGTATCTAATTGATTTCACGGATCCATCATTCTGTTTTTTTAGATAGTACCAAATGGTTTTGATAATTGCCACTGTATAATACAGTTTTAGGTCTAGTATAGCCTAAAGTGGCCAGAACTAAAACCACTGGTTGATTTCTTAGTTTCTAGTCCAAGTGCTTTTTTCTGTTACAGTAGAAACTGAGGGTTCCTTAATGGTTCCATTCTTAACAAATAATATCTAAATTCCTTTTATTAGAATTTCAAGGTCTTGACATTCAAATGGACAATTCTGAAAAAAAAAATCTGGCATTACAGTTACTTGTTCAAGGCCAAAGCAAAGTCAATAGGAGAACACACAGAATAGGGTTAATGTCCTTAAGAGAATGTAATATGTGTTATATTCTCCCCAATAGAATAGTCCTTTGTGTTGGGACTGCTTTTCATTTTTTCTTTGCGTGTCCATGGTAAATACATGACACATTTTAAGGGATTAGATTGGATTAGATTGCCCTAAATAACAAAGGAATAAATTTAGAATTTTTAAGGGATGGAGTCACCTTGGTAATGTTTTTAGACAGTCAAGACGTCAATAAAAAAGGAATCTGAAGGAAATAAGAGGTTGTGAGGACATGGGTAGTGAGGTTTCATAGTGGATAGAATGCTAGACTGGGAGTCAGGGAGATCTCACTTCAAATTTTGTCTCACATATTTTTTAAGCTTTAAGTCCTTTTCAGGCAAGGACTTAACTTCTGTTGGCCCCAATTTTTTCATTTGTGAAATGGGGAAAATAACATTTATCTCATAGCATGGCTATAGTGATCAAGTTATTTAGCACATATAAAAGTACTATATAAATCTTAAAAGTGTTCTAGAAATGCTGGTTATGATTATATAGTTTCGATAAAAAGAAGGGACACCTGTTCATCAGAAACTATAGCAAAGGAGTTCAAGTATTTAAAGGGTCTATTTACAGAAGAATGATTTAAACTTCTGCTTAACTCTAAAGAAGAACTAGGAGTAATGAGTACTGTATTTAACCTTAATTAAAATAATACTTCCTAAAGTGAGAGTAGTATACCCAGAGAATGTGTATTCACACTCACTACTCATAGAGAGAGGCCACAGGAGAAAATGGACCACTCTTCACCAGGGTTCTTCAAGTGAACAATGGATGCTCATTCACTTTTTGTATTTTGGGAAACATAAAATGGAAGGTAGAGGGAAAGTTGGGTATGGGAAGAACAGCAAGGAATAGGGAGGGGTAAATTTATAAGAAAGCAAAGAAGTAAAAGCAGAAGAAAATCAAATTTCAGCAATGTTAGTTAAGAAACAGAAAAAATAGAAGAGTATCAAATAGAAGAATTCATTACAGAAAATCTACTGCCTCCTTTTCTTTAAAGGATCCTAAATTCCTTTTAAGTGATATGTTAAAACTGAAAATCCCAACTATCATGTTTCTTCATTTTAGGAAGAAAATATTTCTTAGTGATTACAATGAGAAAGAAGAGTAGAATTCAATTTAATTTAGTAAACACTTAAACAAATACTACAAAACTAAAGTGCCATACTAATTGCCCTAGATATTATAAGTTTTAGGCCTATAACTGAAGAAGCTCATGACTAAAAAAGAAAAACAATACTTTTATGCTTTTTTGTTATTACTTTTAAGGGAAGGTAAAAGAATAAAACACAGACACAGCTGACTATTTTTGTTAGATTTGAAACCCACTGAAATTATGAGTTTCATTTTGGACATATTGAACTTGATACTATTGGGACATCCACATAGAGATTTAGATATATAGAACTTGAATCCTGTGAAGAAATTGCAAATAAAAATATAGTTTTGGGAATCATCTTCATAAAGGTAATATTTAAAACCATTAGAGTATATGAAATTTTGTGTGTGGTGTGTCAAAACAAAGCAATTGGGGTTAAGCAACTTGTTCAAGGTCACATAACTGTTAAATGTTAAGTGTCTCGGGCTGCATTTGAACTTGGGTCCTCCTGACTCCAGGGCTGGTGCTCTATCCACTGCACTATTTATAGCTGCCCCTACTGGAAATCTTTAAGGGAGAGAGAGTATAGAGAAAAGGAGAGACCAAGAAAAGAACTTTAGGGGGTCCACACTTAAGAGTTAGGGGGAGAGTAAAGTAATATGAAGCATAGAAGAATGAATTAGGTAGGAAAGCTATGAAAGTGCAATGTCAGGAAAGCTAAAAGAGAAGAGGGTGGCAGGAAGGAGAAGATACTCCACAGTGTGGGATAAAAAGAGAAGTTAAAAAGAATAAAAATCTGGGTAGAAAAGATAGTAGGAAATGGCATTGGATTTATCAGTAAGAAGGTTATTATTGATTTCAAAGGGAATTTATAATTCATGTGCATCTATTGGATGTTTTCAGAATTCTTTTGATAGCTGAAATCTTGATGGAATCATTTACAGCCATAAGGATTTATTTATCATTTTTTCTGGACTACTCTTATAGCTGCCTTAATGATCTCCCTTCCTTAAGTTATTCATACATACTCAAAACTCTTCAATAGCTCCCAATTGGCTATTTAGCTCATCATTTTCAACGTGTCAGGAACCTTGAGTGCCATTTATCTGATTCCTCTTTTTACATATGAGGAAACTGAGACTCAGATAATTTAAATGCCTTTCCCAAGGTTACATTCTGAATAAAAGGCAGAATTGGAGTTTGAACCCAGCCTTTCTCCAGATCTCACTAATAAGAACTAGACCAATTCTGTTCAGCCAGATCCCCATTAGTACGAATAATGGATTCTCCTGAAGTGATCCTATGTATTAGAATCTTCACTACTTAAAATTATAATTATGTAAAGTACAGTAATTAGTTCCAGCCCAATGGAACTATGTAGTATGAATTTGAATAATGCAGTCACTTCAGGGGATTAATTATTCACACTAAGGAGGACTTGGAGGTACATTTCCTAAGATCTAAGAAGTAAAATTGGTCTAATAGGGGTTAAAGAAAGAATTTAAATATCAAATTCTGATTCTCTTAGTCTCCAGAAAGGGTGGATTCCCAAAGACTAAGCCGGTAAAGTATGAACTCTTGTAGACAAGTGCAGTTATAGACTGCTAATTTAGAAGATCATTATGAGATTGGATTCACTATTAAGAATTTTTAGGTCCTATTACTCCTTAAAGACAACTTATTAAGTTTTTAGTTTTAATCTCCTTTGGTGTAGGGAGCTTCCACACAGAAGTATTAAAATAAGCTATTCAATGACTATTTAAGTATTTTGATTGTTCTATAGTGAATATTTCTAATTGTCAATAAATTATTCAGAATATTGTAAAGGTATCTTCATTGACTTAATTTAACTATCTTTATAATGTATAAGCAATAAAAGGAGGAGGATATCAATTACAAATTTGATAAAGTATGTTAACAATTCAGTGAATAAGAGTACTGAACTTGGGCTCAGGAAATTCTGGCTTTCAAATTCTACATTTATCACCTTTTAACTGTATGACTCTGGGCAAGTCACTTATCCCCTACTTCAGACAACTTACATTATAAGAATTGGATAATTAAGATAGACTATAAGATTTAAAAGTTAGATAGGAAAGGGATTTTAAAGTTGATCTTGTTCAACTCCTTCATTTTACAGATGAAGAAACTGAGTTTCAGAGAAGTTAAGTGACCTTCCTACACAGTGTTAGAACTGAGATCTGAACCTTTATTTTTATATTCCAAATCCAGCATCATATACCTCCCCAATGAAGACATTGAAGCTGTGTCTTGCACAGAGTATGTATTCCATAAATATTTGTTGATTTGCTTTGATTTAAATTTCATGAGCATCTTCTCTTCTTGCTCCTCACCCCATCAGCAAGAGCTTTATTTTTATCTTGGCATCTTTGTTTTCAAAAAATAAAATTTTACTGACATTTTTTTTTGTATTACCTCTATTTTTCAGTATACCCCTTTTTCCTTACCCCTTTTCAGAGAGTCAGCCCTCATAACAACAACAACAACAAGACATTTTAAAAGAGGGAAAAAAAAAACCTGTTTCTGCAAAAACAAACAAAAAATCCCCAGCACATTTACCAAGGTTGGCATTTAATATAATATCGCACACTTACAATTCTCACCCCTCCAAAGAAATTGTGGACATGCATTCTTATATTTTTCTTTAGAACTAACTTCAGAAATAATAATTTCTCATTATTCAATTATTTTGATGATGTTCTTTCAATTTACATAGTTGTAGTCCTTGTGTATTTCACTTTCCTGATTTTCCTTTACTTTGAATCAGTTCATATATGTCTTCCCATGCTTCTATGTATTCAACAAATTCTTCCTTTCTTGTATAATAATAACATTAAATGGATATACCACAACTTTTTGGCATTCTCTAACAATTGGATATTTAATTTGTTCCATTGTCTTTGCCACCACAAAAATTTAAAAAAAAAAAAAAAAAAAGACTTTTTCTTTTTGGTCATGAGTTTCTTGAGTTATAGGCCTAGAACTTATAATATCCAGGGCAATTAGTATGGCACTTTAGTTACATAGTATTTGTTTGAGTGTTGGCTAAATTAAATTAAATTCTACTTTTCTTTCTCGTTGTCATCACTGTCTAAGAGATATTTTCTTCTTAAAATGAAGAAACATGATATTTGAGATTTTCAGTTTTAACATATCACTTAAAAGGAATTTAGGGTCCTTTAAAGAAAAGGAAGCAATAAATGTTCTGTATTAAATTCTATTTATTTGACTATTTTTCTATTTCTTAACTAACATTGGAGAAATTTGATTTTCTTTTATTTTTACTTCTTTGCTTTCTTATAAATTTACCCCTTTCTATCCCTTGCTGTTCTTCCCATACCCAACTTTCCCCTCACCTTCCAGTTTGCATGTTTTCCAAGATACTTTCTGTGTTTTCTTATTCTGAGTGTATGTATTCCTGAGGTTTATTGTAGGCTCTACACAATCAAAATGCATTTGGTGAGAATGATGAAAAAATATAACTAAGGGGGTCAGGGAGAGTCAGGTATCCAGGGACTTGAACCCAGGTTACCATCTTTACAACGTAGCCCGTGTTTCTGGATTTACACAGGTGAAATGTTGACCCAGAAGTACAGTGCATGGAACAAACTACTGTGGCTTTAAGCTGTGGAGGTTTATCAAAAAAGAGCAGAAACAAAGGCAAGCAGATGGCTAAAGATGAAGGTCACATCAGATTGAGAAGTTTGTCAAAATGTGATGACATAGGTAATCTGTAAACTGTTATTGCACCTAGCTGGAGGTGCTGAAAAACATTTTGAAATTACAAAAAACACTATAGTCACCAGCACAGAGGCAGGAATGATAGCCTGGAGTGGTTCTGGCCTATGGATGAATGCCAGATGTGGAAAGCGACATATCTGGAATTAATGATATTAAACATGCTTTTCTTTTATGCTCAATAATAACTCTATTATGATTGATACAAACCGCAGACACTTTATCTAGTACAAATGGAATCGTCTGTCATTGACTATATTAAATCATCAATTTCTGCATGATGAGGATCGTTTAGGGTAACTAATCATCTGTCTCATTCTGAAGTCTTTAAGGCTGATCAGATAACGTTTTGAATACTGCCTGAGCAACCATGACAATCTAACCCTTCCATGTAAGGATTGAGAGGGGCCCATTATGCCGTCAAAGCCTGTGGAAATATCACAGCTCTTTCTCCACATAATACCCTGCTGTAAATAAATCACTCTCCACCGCAAACTTTATTGATCACAGGCACTTCCATGCTTGTGTCTAGTGAAGTCTCTACAGAATAAAATGCTGCTTTATATTTTGTCTTGTCAAAATATTAAACGGCTCTGTCAAGAGGAGTCAGGCTAGCAGTGATGGTGTAATTCTGCTATAGCCCTTCTCATTCCCTCTTTCTATCTCAGCTGCCAAGCTTACAAAGCAAGATTTTTTTTATAAACTTTCCAATTATAGTCTCGTAAGATTATGAAGCCTTAAGATAAAGTGTCCTAATTTAGCGTGGTGGAGTACTGAACTACTAGGAAAGCAACTGTTAGATAAAACAACATTTCTCAAAAGGAAAAGATAACCTGGCTTATTTATATATACAACATTAATGGGCAATGGGAGATAGCCTAAAATATCTTTTTTTATTTTGCCTAGCTAGATAGGGGAAAAAAAGTCTGAATTAATTTGAACTCATAGTATTTGCCATTCATGCACCCCAAATTATATTTAGTGATACAAACCAAATGAGAGAGGAAACTGAGTTAAGGCTACCACTTCAGAGTTAACACAGTCAACATTACCCAAATGGCATTGATTGGACATTAATAGCCATTAAGTGATATCAATGTACTCTAATATGTTTGTGGCAATACCTAGGAATAATAGACAGGTTAAAAGTGGAATTTATTGCCCATTAACTCTGAATTTCCTGGGCGCATATGGTTTTAATGTTAACTAAAGATAGTCTAGTCTTTGGTGCTATTAAAATGAGATGGAATTTTGCTTTCCATAGGGGAAATAAAGAGAATGAAATCACTTAAGGGAGTGTATAAGATTTAGTATCCTAGGCCATTAGAGCTGCTTGGAAGACACAGGGTTTGATCTTTATTCCCTTTTGGAAGATCATTAACTCTTTTGGACATTTAGCAAATGACCTCTTCCAGAGCCTGGAAGAGTTAATGTGCTTTTTGTAAAAGGAGAGTATTTTACTCATTCCTTGATTCTTAGGCAAATGTTTACGGACTCTTATACTTAGATATTTCTTTTAAATTGGCCTTAAAATAGGTTAATAATCCTAGAATCCTATCAAAAAAAAAAAGGTGTGGCAATGACATTGGAAGTGGCCTTTTCCTTGTGTACTGCAGCACCTAACTGCATGTCCAAATGAGCTTCAATAGTAAAGAAAACACATTTTGGATCAGGAACAAGATTAGCCCCAAAGGCATATTTCAAAAGGGCAAGAAAACTGCTTTTTGTTGGTAGTAAATTTGAACTATCATCAATCTGAGCTTAATTCAGAAGCCTGATTGATTTCCCTAGTTTTCTCATCGGGTCCCTATTTCTTTGTGCTGGGTTTCAAGTGGCTGGCTTTTAACTACAAGCATCTTTAGTGAACTTCATGCATAGGGCAGGAATCTTCAATTGGTTTGAGGCAGAGAGAGGTAGGACTCACCTCCTACAGAATTTTAAAATGACTGTCTATGCATATGACAGAGATAAGGACTGGACCTGTAATTTAATTGTTTTACAGGTCTCCTAGATAAGGAAATATTTTCTTCCCATGTAGGCAAGTACTTTCTCTGTGATTTATGAACTTAAAGGGTTCCCTAGAACACTGAGAGATTAAAGTTACATAGCTAATATATATCAAGGGTAGAATCTGAATCCAGATCTTCTTAGCCTGAGAATCAGCTTTGTCCAGTGTATTAAGCTACTTGCCTGGGTGGATAATTTAGACTTGTATTTTATAGTAAAGTAGTATGTCCTATATATGAAGCAATATGACTAAATGAAGAGAGCCCATTGGAATCCTGGAGAGGACCTCTGCTGTGTTGGAAAGAGTTCTCAATCTGGAATGAGAGTTCTTGGGTTTGGATCATCTGCATGACCTTGCACAAGTAGTCTAATATGTCTGGACCTCAGTCTTTTCATCTGTAAATTAGGGATTTTAAGATTAGATGATATTTAAGATTCCTTTAAAATCTATGACTTGGGTCAAGTCCTGAGGTTTTCTTAGATAAGTTCCTTTCTTCTTGGGCCTGATTCTAGGTATGAGAGCCTGACTTAGCTACTTACTTCATTTTTCTGAACCTTACCTTTCTCATTTACAAATGAAAGACTTCAACTAGATCACCTCTTAAAGAATGAACTCTTATCATTCTGAAATTTTTCTCAGACTAAAAACTCTTCTTTAAGATGGGTGTCATCTTTATTATAAGATCTAAAACTTTTTTAAGCCAGGGATCTAGATTATAAAATTATAAAACTCTTATTTTTAAGGGGAAAAATGCATTAATCATCATGGACTAGCTTTCATTATTCTTTTTAATATGAAATTATAAGAAGCCTTCCTAGAGGCAATAAGATATACTGGGTAGAATTCTTGCTTTGAAATCAGAAGGACTTGATTCAAGTCTTGCCTCTGGAACATTAATTTCATGATTACAATGCCAGTTCCAGGTAATTCTTCTGATTATTAGTTACAGAGTGAACTAATCAGTGAAGGGAGTATTTATGCTCATAGTCCCTATACTAACAAAATCAAACTACTAAAAATGAGGCCTTTCATTCAGTGTATAACTTTTTCATAGTGTATGAATTCCTCTCAGATATTAGATTAGGTATTTCAAGAAAATTGCATGAACAACAGTTATAAGACGTTATGATAAATCATTTAGTGCTCTATGAGTTACAGAGTTGTTGTTCTTCAGTGAGGGAAGTTTTTGCGCTTAGAACTCCTAAATCATTAAAATATGAAGCAAAAAATGAGGCCTTCCCTTTAATGTTCCACCTGTGTCGTAAATAGGGATGGGGCTCAGAAAGGACTAATACTCAGATATGGAGTGATCAGGAAGAGCTAGTATCCTGGTTGCTCATCCACTGTTAGTGTCCACCTATCACCCAACTCTCACCTGTGACTCCAAGAAGCTATAGCATGTGCAGTAGCCATAGCCCACTAAACCATCTTGGCAGATAGGGCTAACCCACGTCTATCACCAGCATATGAAAACTTTCTCTGACTGAATGGGCAGATGACAACAATTTATTCCAGTGGCCATGAAGGCAAATGAAGCAGATACTGTGGGGCACTTACAGCTTGGTCAGACACTGAAGATGCTAAGGTCATCCACTGGATCCTGGGCCATCACTAGCCATTCTGGCTTTTGTCCTGCCATTGGATTTCGATGATTCAGGAAGAATCTGCCTCATATAAATCTAATTCATGCACAAGTCAAGGTATCACCCATGATGCTATTGGTCCTCTTACAAAACAAAGGACAAACACATTAACAATGACAACACTTCTTCCTCATGCAGAATGTTAGGTACTTTAGGGAAATTGCATAAAGTATTCCTTGGTACTCCCAGAGTGTTTTTTCTAGGCCACTAGAGTGATAGTTCATACTCTATGCTCAAAAGAGTTAATGTAGCTTTCCTAAAGTACCAAACGTACTCCTGGGGAGTACCTTACGCTCTGGGAGAATCTAGGTCAATGTGCACTTCTGAAAATAGCTTAACAGTGAATCCAATATGAATTGAAAAAATAATGAGATGAGATCCTAGCCATGAGATACCTAGACTGGATTGATATTGGGTCTGAAAAATCAAGCACACAGGGTCTTAAAATAGGTATATTGGTCAGCACAATTTCTCTCCCCGGTCATGTTGAAATGTTCTATACAAGCATTTGAAGCTCAGATCCAAGTTCAGCCAAAGTATCTGCCAAAAAAGACAAAAGAAACCTGCCTCAAATAAGCCAGAGAGATCAGTTTGGAAGGGGAATAAAAACTCCTTGTTAACGGACACTATATCTCTAGGCTATTTGGAATTTTTGTTCCATGCTCTATTACCATATCCTGAAGATATTCAGTTTCCTAAGATTAATAATTTAGCAGTAAAAAAGAAAAAAAAAAACAATCCTCTGACTTCACTGCAATATGGTAAACAGGGACACAATGAAAGCAAAATTTAAATATAAAAACAATTATGTCACTTTCTGCTGTATTGATATCTGTCTTTACCTTTAAAAAGATTAAATACTACTTGTCAATATATTTGTAGGACAGTTTATTGATAGTGGAAAGAATTCTTAAAAAGACTTCTTTTAAAATATAGAAAAACCAATAGTTCACAATTAAAGGAAGCTTTGGAATGATCTATACTACCAAAACAAATCTGTCTTTTCTCTAATACAAGGTATCATTAGGCAGTTGACAAGATCCTTAGTACCAAATGCTGTGCTTTCAATACATCTGCTGTGGACTCTCTCTGAAAACCTCAAAGAAAGGATTCTTACTGTGTTTTAAGTTTGAATGGCTCACTTAAAAAAAAAAAAATTAGCAAAGACTCCAAAATTGCAGTACTGTGCTCTATCCACATGATCAAAAGCTGTTATCCAACACCCCTCTTTTTAAGTACTCAGTATTTATTAAATGCAATGTGGCATCAAGTAAAATGCTTTATGTAATAAATTAAACTGATATGTTTCCTGACCTGTAGGTGCTTGCAATCTAAAACAGACACCAGCTAGACTATAGTGGCCATTGCTGACCAACAAGCAGGTAGACAAATATATACTGTATTCCCACTCTGCAAATGAAAAGTAGTTAATTTACTTTTGTTTCTGGTTAATGAATAGGAGATAACATACTTGCATATTTAGACAGGATCAGATTTGGAATATGTCCACTAATATAAACCTGATAAACTCTCATTATGCTGAACTCTTATGCAAAATTATTGGGGGTAATAGACCTCTTTTACCTTCTCCTTTCTTTTTTTCCCCTTTGGGAAAACGCCCTTTTTGTTATCTGGGGTTTGTCAGCCTTGCTAGATTTCATGTGGAGAATATAGGACATCATCTGAACAGGAAGTGACTGTAGGCAATTCTGATGGTTGGCAGCATCTAGTGAGGGTAGAGGTGGAATGTTCATGGCATTTGGCTTTTTTTTTGCTGACTTACCAGAGACAGGAAATAGGGATATTGTAGGTTCATAAAAGGGTAGAATAAGGGTAGAAGGGAGTTCAAAAGCTTTCTAATTTCACCCCCTCATCTTAGAAATGAGGAAACTGAGGTTTAGGAGGGGGCTATGCTGGTATATGTTTTAACAACTGGCTTTCTGAAAACATATGCCAAAATTTTAAGTTTAATCTTAATGATGAACATTTTCTCCATTGTTTTCTTACACTAGACAATCAAAAGACTCCCAATAAATCAAGTCCTGATTGGAAGTGTTTGCTGATTTCTAAGGCGTAAATGTTCATATTCAAAATTTAACAGTTGGTTCTTGAAAACTGGTTCAGGGTGGACTTTGTACATCCCTAGCTAGGAAAGAGCTTTTCTTGCCCAAGTTTGTGAATATCAGAGGTGGAATTTGAACCTAGATTCTGTTAATCTAGGATTAGTATTCATTCTATTATAAAATGCTGCCTATCTGTTATATGTCTCAATTTTCTGTTTCCTAGGTTCCCTCTCAGTTCCATTGTGTGTGAATGGTATATGGCAATGAAATATGAGGGGGGCAAAGGAGGTGGTAGTGGGGTGTTGTAGCAAAGAGACAACCCATATGTGACATATCTCTCTTTGTTGTCTATTTAGAGAAATTATTTTCACTTGTTAAACTCTTTTTTTTTTTTTTTTTGAAGTGGGGGAGGAAGACAATCCAGGTAAAGTGATAGTTTGTAAGACTCTGAGGCTAAAATTGAACCCAGGTCCTCCTAACTTCAGGACTCATACATTTATCCACTACTCCACCTAGCTATACCTAAACAATCTTTATAACAACCTAACAAAACATTAATGATAAGGGTTAAATATCTGAAGCCAGGGATATAATTACTTGCAAAACAGAATTCTACTACTACAACAAAATTGGATAAACTGTCAGGACCTGATGAGCTTCAGCAGTTTATCTCCTTGACTATGTTGTTGAGTCATTTCATTTTGTGACCCCATTTGAGGGTTTCTTGGCAAAGATACCGAAGTGGAGTTTCATTTTACAGATGAGGAACTAAGGCAAACTAGGTTAAATGACTTCCCTGGGATCACATAGCTAGTAAGTTTCTGAAGCTGGATTTGAACTCAGAAAGATGAATCTTTCTGATTCCCAGCCTTGTGCTCTATCCTTTGAGCCACCTTGCTACCCATGCCTTGACTGCAGAGTAGTAGAAGACTAGGAAATGGAGTCAGATGAAGGAGTCCCAATCTTGTATAAGCCACTTAGTTTCAACAGTTAAAAAGAAGTTAATTTCTACAAATTGAAGGATGAGTTTCTTCATCTGTAAAATATGAAGAGAAGTGGCTGGACAGGGATACCTCTGAGGCCCTTCCTTTCACCACCAACCATTACTGCTAAACAACTGGCCCCAGGGAAACAGCTCCTATGGAGAAGGGGCCAACTAGCTGCCACCCACAGGCCAAGAAGCCATCTTCCCTGAAAAAGTCGGCTGAAAAGACCCTGTGGAAGAGACAGAGGGTGCTCTTCCCACCACCTTGACCAACATATTCTCTCAGCCAGGAACATTTGTCTTTCCCTTAGAACTTTCAGTTGAAATCATCCTGTATGTTTTGTCCTCCATTAGAATGGAAGCTCCTTGAGAGCAGGGGCCCTTATATTTCTGTTTGTATTCCCAGCCTTAGCACACAATAATTTGTGCAGTGAGTACTTTATTGTGCCTCTTTTATTCCTTCCTACATGATCCTTTTACATCTTTGCTTAGATTGCATTCCACATTCCTTATCTTGTAGCCCAGAGGACAGAAGACTATTTACCTAAAAGAGAGAAAAAAGATAGGAGAGAACTTAATTCTAATGGGATTTCACCTATCACCAAGAGAAATTTAGGGAGGAGATGGAATTTCAGGAACTAAGTTTTGGGAGGAAATGCTCCAGACATCTTGACTCACTAGGTCCAGTTTTTACCATGCATCTCTGATTTTGTTGGTGCAGCCAAATTCCTTTCCTGGCTTCTGTTTCACTTGGGTGGGAAAAGCTAGGAAGAAAATTTTGTGTGATTTCCTGTCTTCTCAAAATCTCGACTAGAGTCAGGACATATCAGTCCAGGACTCAATCTATCTGGCCAAGCATTTCTGACAGGCAGAATCTCCGACAGAGAGTTTGCCTTCACTAGGCCTTCGATTTGAACTCCCTGGAAGCTGACATCCCCACAGAGTGTGAAATTCACCTCAGTGGCTGTCAAGAAACTGGCAGATTCACTGGCGGGGTTCACATTACCTGCTGGGCAGTTCTAGGATAGAGAAGACTTGTGTGGGATGATTTATCCTAAAATGAACCACATAGCTCTGTCAGGAATAGACATCTGGTAGCCAAATTGGTGAATAATTCTGGTTCCCTGAGGTATCTGGTTAACCCATATTCTTGAACCTCTTTAGCATAAAAAAAAAAAAAAGACTTAATAGATAACCAGCTAACACATCATTTTATAGACTTTTCAACTGAACTTAAGGTAAACCAGC
>JAJPUD010006005.1:31538-103511 GCA_023553655.1 Myrmecobius fasciatus | reverse complement strand
TAGTTTAGCATGGATAGCTGGTGTTAGATTAAAAAAAACACTAAACAATCTAAGGATTTCTGCAGGGCACATATTGACTTGGAAAAAATGTTTTAATGTTACCTATGATCTATTATATTTTTATTTCTTTTTGTTAAATACTTCCTAATTATATTTTTAACCTCATTTGGGCAACATTAAGGAGTGTTGTGAGCACTATATCTAACATCTTTGTTTTAAGTCTAAAATCTCACTCTTAAATCATTCTGTTTATTGAAGAAGAGTGATTTGTTTTGTAATTTATATCATTTTAGTCAGGGTAGAGAAAGGATGTACAAATGAAAAGCAAATGAAGCAGGAATTCAGTGGAAAGATATGTGGAAAATGTTGATGATTGTAAGCAAGCATGCTGGTGACAAAATCCTCCTCCTCTACCACCCCCCAATTTACCTCCTTTTCCTTCTGTTTCCTCTCCCCTTCTTCTTTATTCTACTGGCATTGGCTCTTAGGACACTGCTGAGAGTCTGTCCTTGCAGCAAGGAGTAGATTAGGAGCAGCTTTGGAGATACAGACTGTTTTCCTTCATCACTTCTTTCTCACTTTTCACATCAACACTTCCTCTGTGTACTCAAAGGCAACTTTCTTCTAAAAAAAATTACATGGGAAGTGTATGGACAACATCCATTTGTATAACAGTTGGCAAAAACGTTTGACTAAGTTTTGCCCACCCATGACATCAACCTCTGGCTGTGAGGTTTATGCTTCTGATTTATGTACAGCCCACCAGCTCCTCATTTAGGGCCTTGGCTGCAATGGCACTTGGTAAATACTAGTTGGGGAGGATGATGAGGTGTCTTTGTGTCCATTGATTCTGGATAGCTCCTAGTACACTGGGGAGCACACAGATTAAACTTTAACGAGAACAAGGGCTGGCTCCAGACCAAATTGTTAAGCAAGCAAAGTTTGCTTTTGATGTTCTGCATTCCCACGCGCCCTGAGGATGTCCTCTGGATGCCTGAAGCCTCCCCAGTAACAATGGCCCTGGCTTTGGGATAGTGCATCAGGAATGAACCTAACCTCTTTTGGTGAAATTTGTCCTGGGCCTTATATCCTCAAGCTGCAGTGAATTAATTCATGACACAAGTTTTAGTGGATAATATTAATTTTGACATATTACCATTCTCAATTTAATTAATCAAGTAACTGTTGTGGAAAATGCGGTGGAGGTGCATAGAGTTAGTCTGGAATCCAGGAAAAACTGAGTTCAAGTTCTACCACTGACAAATACTGGCTGTGTGACTGTGGATAAGTCACCTAAGCTCTTGCTGTTAAAAGGAAATTCTCTAAGATATATATGTTACATAGCGGGTCTGAACCTGCATTAGTTTGAATTTTCTCACCTTGGAGCCTCCTAATTGATGAAATTACAAGTCCAATCAGTGTCCTTAACCCTATGTATAAAATGCTATGCTAAATGCTAAAGCTTTCAAGACAGATTTATATATATATATGTATGTATGTATTTATGGATATGCATGTGAGTATGGATGCATATAAATATATGGGTATAGGTATGTGTATATTTATATGTATATATCTATTTATACATATGTTTTATGTATATATACATATATATTTATACACACAATCACATATTCTGCTCTCAAAGAGCATACAGTTTCATGGGTAGGCAGTAGTGAAATGGAAAGACTGATAGATTTAGAATAGAAGGACCTGAGTTTTTGTCCTCGCTCTATTTACAATAGGTTTGACCTTGGCAAGCCATTTGTCCTCTTTGGCCCTTGGTTTCCTTATCTGTAAAATAAGTGCATTCAACTATAGTAGATAATCTTTAAATTCCTTTCCAGCTCTAAATCTTTATTCATGTACAATATTTATTTATTTATTTTTTAAATTAGATATTTTTTTTGTTTTATTTTATTTGCATAACATATGTGTGGGTAATTCTTCAACAATAACCCTTACATAGCTTTCTGTTACAAATTTTCCCCCCCAACTCCCCACCCCTCCCCTAGATGGCAGGATATCCACTACATGTTAATTATGTTAAAATATTGGCAAATCGAATATATGTATACATATTTCCAAACTTATTGTTGTGCAAGAAAAATCTTATCTACACAAAAAATATATCAGATAAAGGAAACACAATGTAAGCAAACATCAATCAAGGAGTATGAGAATGTTATGTTGTGGTCCACATTTCACATCCCTCTCTTTGGGTGTAACAATATATATTTATTAACAAGAATTTCTCAGAGCCAACATTTTCCTTAACCCAAGGTGTGTATTCCTTCACTTTGGGCTTGGCACATCATAATAGAGCGGAGATGTTTTGAGGCAGGTGACATTTTCTTTGTTCCTGGAATTATACCATCTACTGTAGACAACCAGCAAGACAACCATGTTCTAGTGAAAAGAATTGTTGTTGTCCATTCATTTCAATCCTGACTCTTGGTGGCCCCATTTGTGTTTTCTTGTGTTGGAGTAGAAATTAGTAGAAACTTGGGTTTGAATCCTGCCCCTGAATCTTACTACATCACCAGGACATTTTTGGTAGAAGACTGTCAACAATTTGTGTTGAATTCAGACTTTTTTTTTTTTTAAGCTTTTTATTTGTATAACATATGTATGGGTAGTTCCCCAACCTTGATCTTTACAAAGCTTTCCAATACAAATTTTACCCCCAGTCCCCTCCCCTCCCCCAGATGGCAGGAAGTCCACTACATGTTAATAATGTTGAAATGCTTGAGAAGTTATGCAAGAAAAATCCTATCTACAAGAAAAAAAAAAGAATCAGAGAAAGGCAACACAATGCAAGCAAATGTCAATAGAGATCATGAAAATGTTACGTTGTGGCCCATATTTCATGTCCCTCTTTCTGGGTGTATATGGTTTTCTTCAGTGAACAACTGGAATTGGTTTGAGGCAATTCTTTATTGCAGAGAGCCATGTCCATCAGAATTGATCATCATGTAATACTGTTGTTGCTGTGCCTGATGATCTCCTGGTTCTGCTCGTTTCACTCAGCATCAGTTCATGCAAGTCTCTCCAGGCCTCTCTGAAATCGTCCTGCTGGTCGTTTCTTACAGAACAATAATATTCCATAACATTCATATACCATAATTTATTCAGCCACTCTCCAATTGATGGGCATCTTTTCAATTTCCAGTTTCTAGCCACTACAAAAAGGGCTGCCACAAACATTCTTGCACATGTGGGTCCCTTTCCCTCCTCTAAGATCTCTTTGGGATATAGGCCCAGTAGAAACACTGCTGGGTCAAAGGGTATGCACAGTTTGACAACTTTTTGAGCATAGCTCCAAATTGCTCTCCAGAATGGTTGGATCCGTTCACAGTTCCACCAACAATGTATTAGTGTCCCAGCCCTCCCACATCCCCTCCAACATTCATCGTTATCTTTTCCTGTCATTTTAGCCAATCTGACAGGTGTGTAGTGGTATCTCAGAGTTGTCTTAATTTGCATTTCTCTGATCAATAGTGATTTGGAGCAATTTTTCATATGACTACAGATGGTTTTAATTTCATCATCTGAAAATTGTCTGTTCATATCCCTTGACCACTTATCTATTGAAGAGTGGCTTGAATTCTTATATATATGAGACAATTCTCTATATATTTTAGAAATGAGGCCTTTATCAGAGCCATTGAATGTAAAGATGATTTCCCAATTAGATGCTTCCCTCCTAATCTTGTCTGCATTTGTTTTGTTTGTACAGAAACTTTTTAACTTAATATAGTCAAAATTATCTATCTGGTGTTCAATTAGGAGTTCCAAGTCTTCTTTGGACATAAATTTGTTCCACCTCCACAGGTCTGAGAGATAAACTATATTACGTTCCTCTAACTTGCTTACAAAGTCCCTCTTTATATCTAGATCATGAACCCATTTAGATCTTATCTTGGTATGTGGTGTTAGGTATGGATCAAGCCCTAATTTCTTCCACACTAGTTTCCAATTTTCCCAGCAGTTTTTGCCAAATAGAGAGTATTTATCCCAAAAGCTGTGTTCTTTGGGTTTATCGAACACTAGATTGTTAAGGTTAATGCCTAAGTTGTCCTGATAACCTATCCTGTGCCACTGATCCACTGCTCTATTTCTTATCCAGTACCAAACGGTTTTGATGACCGCTGCTTTATAATATAGTTTTAGATCTGGTACAGCATGGCCACCTTCATCTGCCTTTTTTTTCATTAATCCCCTTGAAATCCTTGACCTTTTGTTCTTCCAAATGAACTTTGCTACTATTTTTTCTAGATCTGTAAAATAATTTCTTGGGAGTTTGATTGGTATGGCACTAAATAAGTAGATTAGTTTGGGTAGTATTGTCATTTTTATTATGTTTGCTCTGCCTACCCATGAGCACTTAATATTTTTCCAATTGATTAGGTCTGATTTTATTTGTGTGGAAAGTGTTTTGTAATTTAGTTCATATAGTTTCTGACTTTTCCTTGCCAGATAGATTCCCAAATATTTTATCCTATCATCTGCTATTTGGAATGGAATTTCTTTTTGTATCTCCTGCTGCTGAACTTTGTTGGTAATATATAAAAATGCTGATGATTTATGTGGATTAATTTTGAATCCTGCAACTTTGCCAAAGTTGTGAATTGTTTCTAGTAGTTTTTTAGTTGAGTCTCTAGGGTTCTCTAAGTATACCATCATGTCATCTGCAAAGAGTGATAATTTGGTTTCTTCATTACCTACTCTGATTCCTTTTATCTCTTTTTCTTCTCTTATTGCTAAAGCTAACATTTCTAATACAATATTAAATAGTAATGGTGACAGTGGGCAGCCTTGTTTCACTCCTGATCTTATGGGGAATGGTTTTAGTTTGTCTCCATTACATATGATGCTTGCTGATGGTTTTAAATAGATGCTGCTGATCATTTTAAGGAAAAGCCCATTTATTCCTATACTCTCTAGTGTTTTTAATAGGAAAGGGTGTTGGATTTTGTCAAAGGCTTTTTCTGCATCTATTGAGATAATCATATGGTTTTTGTTAATTTGGTTATTAATATAATTAATTATGCTGATAGTTTTCCTAATATTGAACCAGCCCTGCATCCCTGGTATAAATCCTACTTGGTCATAGTGTACTATCCTGGGGATGACTTTCTGTAATCTCATTGCTAAAATCTTATTTAAAATTTTTGCATCAATTGAATTCAGACTTTTTAAAAGTTAATGATGAAGGTGTGTAATGAAGCCTTCACTATAGCATCTACTATTCAGTGGGCACTGTTAGAATTTGTTTCTTTTGCAAAGTAGTTTAATAACAGATTTATCCCTACTTTGAGACTCTTTATGCAGTCAAAGTTTTGGTGTTTCACAGAACCAGAATTAAAGAAACCATGCATCCAAAAGAATGGCAAACATTGGGATAACTCTCAAATAGATACCTGAGAGAACAGTACAGTTTTAGTTCCCCACTTATTTCAAGTCTCTGAATTATTTAAGAATCCACAAGTATTGTCCACTTTGTAAAATCAGTGGAACAGATAGGAATTCTGCTTTTACTTGTTTTTCATTTCTGAAAAGTTTTAGTTCAATTCAGGGTTACCTTGCTTTATCCTAAACATTTGTAAGTTATGGTCCATTCCACTAATGACTATTATAATTATAATTGTGACAGAGTTGCTTTAAAGAAAGGAATACAATCTTTGTGGGAGATATATGCATTTAATCTATGACAGGGTGTAAGAAAAACAGTGTATAATAACATTGTCCTTTTCTGATACCCCACAATTTTGACCTTTATTTTTCATTTTATATTTAAAATATGTTGTTGTTGTTGTTCTTATTGTTTTAAATATCACTTGACTCAGAATGGAAGTTTCTCTTAGTTTTAAGTTTTATATCAATTATGGTGGTCCTTGAATATTTGATCAAACTAATCAAATCAAACTAATCAAAGGAAAATATGTAAGTAGTTATTTTTTTTTAATTTCACTGGTAAAGTGATTAAAAACAAAGAATCTAACCACCACAGTAAACAAACAACAACAACAAAAAATCCATATTAAATGTGTTAGGATTTAAAGTAATATTTTATCAATTCTTAGAAAGTTTGATTTGGAAGGGAACTTTGATTTGGAAGAGTTCATCACTAACTGTTCATATTAAAAATGAGGAAACTGATGGAAGAAGGGTTAGTTGGTCTGTCCAAAGTCAAATAGATAGTTTCATCAGAACTGATCACTAGCTTTTTAATCTAAGCCACTTCTCTTCTTAGAGTATCATGCTATCATCCTCATGCTTAAATTATTGAATGTTTTTTAGTTTCATTTTCTGCACTAAAGTCCTACTCTGGTGTCTCAATCTGGCACGTGCATGCTGCTGAGTTTTGAAGGTCATGTCAGCAAAGACAAGAAGTCTCTACCAAGATGACAAGGATTTAAATCCCAGCCAGTGATAGACTTCTTGAGAAATCATAGGAAAGTTGTCATCTGGACTGGTGGACCCATGGCAAGGAAATTGTTGCTCTTCAAAATGTTTGTCCGTTTCAAAAGGAAACTTCCAGGATTCCTCCTCAGTCCAGCTTAGATGAAAAAAAAAAAAAAAAAAAAAGGATTAATCTTCATTTTGTTACAGAAAACTTAATTTTGAAACAGGTGTTATTTTACATGCATTAATAGCAGCTGTTTTCTCTAAAGAACTTTTTGATCACAAAGCACTTCCATGTACATTATTGCATTTAATCTCTATAGCAGCTCTGTAAAGTAGATCACACAGGTATCAATGGGGAGTTATATCAAAGTTGCATGTGGTTACATTAGCTATGTATCAGGCTTTTCTGTATGTCAGAGATTGTAGGAAAAGAGTAAAAGTTTGGTTGAGGACTATTAATGCTGGGAGACACTACATGATTGGACAAACATTTAAGAAATGGTAATTCTAGATTTAAAATAAGATACTGAAAACTAAGGAGTTCCTGCCTATGTCTAACCTGCCTTTGACACCACTTCCCCATTCCATTGATGACAAATAGGCATTAAAAGTAAATAAGCTAGCAAGCAGGATAAAAGGTTGCTGCAATGACATGGCCAGCAGAAGACAGTATCCACAGAACTACACAATTTACCCAAGTTGTCTTGATTGGAGTGGGACTTGACATGTTCAAAAGCTCTGAGTGGGAAACTTAAAAGAGAGACCTCTGACACTGGGGGCATTTGCTAATGTTAGCATTTGGCACAAGCGAGCACCTGAGACAAAGCATCTGAATTGTTCCTGAAAATAAATATGTCTCATTATATCTACTGCTAATATGATGTTTTGATCTAGAAGCATCTCTGTGTGTTTATCCCATGAAATATCTTTGCTAATATGTTTTTACTTATTTTATTTTTCTTGGTTTATGAGTTAAGAAACTTAATATTGTCAAACTATATATATGTACATATACATATGTACATATATATATATATATATATATATATATATATTTGGCCATTTCCATTGTATCACATTCATGCCATATGGATGCACAAAATGGAAATGCATTAGGAAAGAGACAAAGGCAAAATCTCTTTATGCGTAGGGGCAGGAGTCAAAAGAGTTAAACTGGAGAAAACCACAAAGTTCACACTCCTATGATAACAAGATCACTGCCACTCACAAGAGAAAACTAGCTGGGGTACAGAATTAGCAACCCTGAGATCAAAGAAAACAAGGTGTTTCCCTTGAGCACCCTCAGATGTTGAGTGGGATGTAAAAGCATCTGGGTAAGTGAGGGATGGCCAGTTCTTGGGCCTTTGTCAGTGAGAAGGAAACTGGAGAGTAGCACCACCTGGTGAGTTAAATGAGTATTATCTTCATTTTCCAAATAAGGAAACTGAGGTTTAATGAAGGCCACTTGCTTATAAGTAGTAGAATAAGGACTCAGAACTATTTTTTTTTAATTTGGTAGGTTACAGGAAAAGCAAATGAATCCCACCCTTCATCTCACTCTTATTTCTAGTTAAAGCTGATTGATAAGTATCGGGTAATTTTTTTTTTAAAGCATTGGACTTGAGTTGCAATATCTAGATTCAGACCTTGATACTCACTAGTGATTCTGAGCCTCAGTCCCTCTGTTTGTAAAATAGGTATAATAGACTCATTGATCCAGTTGTAGAATTTTAAAAGTCCTTTAGTCCAATACTTGCATTTCATAGATAAGGAATATAAACCTTAAAATTTCCCCAAGAAACACTGTATATCTCTCAGACTCCCCGGCTTCCTTTAACAAGACTAAAACACTTTCCACCAGTCTCCTACCTGCTAGTATATTTTTCTTTAAAGTTATTCATGTCTACCTTATATAAAGCTTCCTCTTAGAATGCAAGCTCCATGAGGGCAGGTGCTGTTTTTAATTTTTCTTTGTATCCCGGCCCTCTTTACAGTTTCTGGCACATAGCCTGTGCTTGGTATATGACAAGACCTATTCAGCCACATAAACAGCATGTATGGGTATGTGCCTGGGGATGAGGGGAGCTGGATGCTTGCCTATGGGAATAACATTGAGATTATCCAATCTAGGAAATGTGAAATTATTTCAAATTTCAGTCGTTTGCCACATTCCCTTGGTGTTCGGGGGGAATCTTTGCTGTTGTTATTTAATCATTTTCACGGGTGTCTGACTCTTTGGGACCCTTCTGGGGCGTTTTCTTGGCAAAGATACAGGAGTAGGTTAGCATTTCCTTTTCCAGGGGGTAATCTTGGTCCTTTATTAACACACACACACACACACACACACACACACACACACACACACACACACCCCACACACACGTATTTACACCAACCCTGATAACAGTCCTGCAGCAATTTTCAGGAGTCACAACTCCTTGATCCTGAAACTTTCGCTGCTGACAGGAAGTTGCTTGAAGCAGCCTTGTTATTAACAAGCCACCTTCTCCACACCCCATCTGCAGGGGAAGCCATCCCCAGCTCATCACCTCCATCTGTCTCTCAGTACGGTGGGGCGTGCACGCCAGCAGGCTCTGACCATGAGGTTCAGGTTGCTGCTGAGTTACTCATCAAACATCCTGCACTGCATGGACTCCTTCCTCTCAGTACCGTAGGCTGCAGGCAGCCTGGCTGCCAGTCTGACAGGCCTGGTGTGTGTGAGCTGGCCTCCTTTTATAATGAAGGTACTGTAGACAAAAATCTCAATGGTTTGGGAGGGAAGAACTTTTTTTTTTTTTTTTTTTTTTCCCTCTATCCAGAGAGATGTTCCCGATGCTGTGGGTGTGGGTGTCTCTCCTGAGATTTATTACATCCTCTTTGTTGGGTCCCTTGATTCACCATCCTCTGTGCTTTGTTCTCAACAGAGTATCCTCTGAAATAAAAACGACCAGCCTCTGGCTCTTCCTCCCACCTTTTAAAGGCCTCTGATGACTCACATCCAGTGCTTCCAGATTAAAATATAGGACATCTATGTACCAACTGTTCCCTAACCCACTGGGCTCTTTCTAATGTAAAAAGACTACTACACTTATTCTCGGGTTGCTGGATATGAAGGAGTATATGAACAACTTGTCATTTCCCTTTTAAAGAAAATTTAAGTGAAACAGTCATTGCCTCAAAATGGAGTGATTTTCATTGAGAGAAAACGAATGTTCATCATTCTTTTCTCCTTCCTTCCCTCCTGGAAGGCTGTCAGCACTTTTCTGCTGTTCACTTTTAGCGTGTATTTAGAAGGGGGAACGTGTCTTTGACTGGAACCAGATAGCATCTTCTGCTGGTTATCTATAAGGCATATTCTTAGCTTTCTGGACCTCCATAGAGGGCTTTTCATATGTGCACATTTTGTGTTTATAGCTAAATCTTGATGGATAATTACAAAATTAGATCATGATTCCCAGGAATGATCTGGTGATTTTCCTTTTTGATTAAATATGCAAATGTGATGGGAAAAGAGGGGAGTCAGGACATTCCCAATCAAGTGGACATTCCCTCTACCTTCTTCCTCACAAAAGGGATATAGTGCTGAATTAGGTATTCAAAGTATTAAAAGAAGCACAAAGTAGATCTTAACAATATTAAGCCTTTTGTACAGTATGATGATCCTCTGATGGAATTAGAAGGGAATCTTGCCATTAGTTGGCTAATGAAAGGCCACACCAAGGATGTATAGTAACTATAGTCAGCTTTGAGATGCCATCAAGGTGGGAAGCAACTGTGATTAGTATGATCTCCTGTGGTCTTGAAGACAGCTAACTTTTAAAATGGTATTTTTATTTTTTTTTGCTGAGGCAATTGGGGTTAAGTGACTTGCCCAGGGTCACACAGGGTCACACAGCCAAGAAGGGTTAAGTGTCTGAGGCCAGGTCTTCCTGATTCTGACCTGGTACTCTATCCACTGGGCTGCCCAAATGGCATTTTGTTTTTCCAAAAACATTCCAAGAGAGTTGGCAACATTCATATTAGAAAAATTTATGTTTCATATTTTTCTCCTTCTCCTTTCCCCTTCCACCTCCCCAAGGTAACAATCTGATATATGTTAAATGTGTGCAATTATTCAAAACATATTTTCATATTCATCATGTCGCGCAAAAAAAATCAGGTCAAGAGAGGAAAAAAAACATGAGAAAAAAAGAAAGAAAAACAAGCAAACAACAACAATGAAAAAAAAATGAAAATGCTATGTTTTGATCCACATTTAGTCTCCATAGTTTTCTCTCTGGATGTAGATGGCTCTTTCCATCACAAATTTATTGGAACTGCCTTGAATCATCTCATTGTTGAAAAGAGCCAAGTTCATCACAGTTGATTATCACATACTCTTGTTGTTTTTTCTGTACAATATTCCCTTGGTTCTGCTCACTTCACTTAGCATCAGTTCACAGAACATCAGTTCTCCACCCTTTTTGAAATCATCCTGCTGATCGTTTCTTATAGAACAATAATATTCCATAACATTCATATGCCATAACTTATTCAACTATTCCCCAATTGATGAGCATCCACTCAGTTTCCAGTTCCTTAGCACTGCATAAAAAGCTGCTACAAACATTTATAGGTACAAACCTACAAACGTGGGTTTTTTTTCCATCTTTTATGATCTCTTTGGGATACAGACCCATTAGAGACAGTGTTTGGATCAAAGGGTATGCAAAGTTTTATAAGCCAACTCTTGAGGCTTTTTGCCTTTCCTGGTAACCTCTTCCTAAGGAAGGGGGTGGGGAGGAGAAGGTATTTCTCCCCTCCCTTCCAAATAGCCATCATGTCTTGCAATCTTACTTGTCCAATAGGAGATGCTACACTCAGCAGGGAACAGGTCTGCTAAGTGAGAGACATAGTTGAGAGCTATAGGGTTTTTTTTTTCCCTTACGGCAATTGGGGTTAAGTGACTTGCCCAGGGTCACACAGCTAGGGAATGTTAAGGGTCTGAGATCAGATTTGAACTCAGGTCCTCCTGACTTCAGGGCTGGCATTCTATCCACTGCACCACCTAGCTGCCCCAAGGAGCTATAGTTTTAAAGAAGAATTAACTGGACAATCAGAACCCAGATGCTTAGCCAAACAAGTCCAGATGTCTACTACAGTCAACTGTCTGATTTATGTTGTGCTCAGAGAGAAACAGCATGAGGAAACCATGAAAAGAAAAGACACTGGGGCTTTACAATACCAGATATGTCGCTTGACTTGATCACTCATCTTTACGGAGTACATGCCTTACTACAATTTACCCTAGAGATGAGTTCATTGATCCATATGTTTGGGGGAAGTTTATACTTCAGGTTTAAAGGGAGAAGATATTTTGCAGCTATTGATCTTACTGTTCCATTTTTGTGAATGCTTTTTTGTTGTTGTTCAGTTGTTTTTCAGTTATGTTCAATTCTTCATTGGCCCCATTTGAGATTTTGGGTTTTTTTTTTGGCAAAGATACTGAATTAAATGGCTTGCCATTTCCTTCTTCAGTTCATATTAAGGATGAAGAGCTGATGCAAATAGAATTAAAGGACTTGCCCAAGGTTACACAACTAGTAAGTGCATGACAATCAGCTCTCTTGTGCAGGTTAAGGTAACATCGACAGAGTTTTGCCTTTACCTATAATGGATACTTGTTGAAGAATAGCAACAGTGATCTCATTGCTGAATATAAATGTGAACCTGAACATTATTTTTACTGGGATTGGTATCATAGCTTGTGCAAAATTTGAAGTTTCATTTCTGATCAAATCTACTTTTTTTAAAAATCATTACTATATTTCAGACTATTTCTCCCAATCAAATTATACTAAGAATATCAGTTAGCCAGTTGTATAATATTAGAGGAATTAGTTATTGTCTTGAAAATATCTCTAGGATATCTCTAAAACTCTGAGTGATATCTACTCATTATTAGCATAGCTAAAAGTATTGGTAAAATTTCTCCATAATTTTGCAGTTTAAGAGAAGTTTAAACACCAACAACAGAAAACTGACAACTTCTTTAAGGTTCAGATTTAGAGGCAGCTTGTTCAGTAGATGTCCTGCTGGGCTGTGGTTTTTTTTTTTTTTTAAACCTCTGAATAAGTAGCTTGACCAGTGGTGTTTATTAGAACTGTTCAACCTCTTTAACCTTATCAACTCTTAGCTTCTTAGAACAACAATATCATTCCAGAACCAATTCCCCATTGACTGCACTTCACTCTCAAAAAACTTGGGATAATTGTAGACAATGATTGTCTTTAGTCTTAAGGTTATAATTTGGCTTTTTTGATAGGCCAGAAAAGAAAATGAGACACTCTTCCCTACTCCTACCATTGGAAACCAGTGTAAAGGAAGAAGAATAGTTGATTTCTTAAGAGAATAATGCTTCATCAATATTTTTCAGTAGTTCTTTCCATTCTATAGCAAAATGATATTCTGTTATAAAATTAATCATGATATGTATTCTTTCATCCCATAAACTCAAGGATGGAGTAATATCATTATCATTGGTTTGTTCAAAAAAGCATTGGTAAATTTATGTGGGAGATTCTCACTATGGAGTGTTCTCTAGAATAGTGCACAGACACAGTCTCTACTGGTTGAGAGTTAAAATTTGATCATTTCAAAACTGTTGGGGAATACTAATTTAATTTCTTTGGAGGGCTTGATGAGGTAAGTTTGATATTTCCTTCCCATGTTTTCTTAAAGTTGTGAAAAATAATGGAGTTTAAGCAGGTTTATATTGTTTAGCATAGAATTAGTTGAAGTAGATATAGGAAGTTGTTCTAAGCACCCGAAACCCAAAAGGACTCCAAATCATTTAACACAGTAAACTTTAGTATTACTATGATAGGAGCAAGTGACAAAACATCTTTTTCTTTTAGACCTCAATGGTGCCATGCTGATTTAGCTATAGGGAAGACAGAGGAAAGATAGGGAGCCATGGCTTTCCAGCTGTGTTTCTGTAACTCAGATATTTACAGCTGAGACAACTAATCGTTTTGGCTATTCTTGGTTTTAATCCCCCAAAAAAGAAAGAAAAGGAAAAAAGTCACTCCACAATAAAGGCATCAATAATATAAGCTCCAGGTCTGATTATAATGGACTGGTCACTTATATTTTCTTTGAACTACCTTAATGGAAAGAGAAACCAACTTTATTTAACCTGTCCAATAAAGACTTGTTATTTTCTTCATTATCTTGAACCACAAAGTAGATTTTGTAAATCAACACAAATGGTGAGTTTACATTGTACATAACTCTATCATAAACACTAATTAAAAAAAAAGTAAAGGGGGAAAAAAGAACATTCAAAATCTCTTGAATCCATTATTATCCTTCCCATCTAACCAGACTCATCAACTTAAGTGAGTAAAGAATTAACTATAGTGAAGGGCTCAGTAAGTGGCTGTTACTCTGATTTCTAACACAGTCCTTTGTAAATAGGATCGAACCTAGTTTTAAACCAATAACAGTGAAAGAGTCTTCTACTCCTTACAATCTGCATGTTGGTACTTTCATCCTCAAGTTACTGATTCAGTTTTCAGCCTCCCCAAGTGTAACCTATTCATCACTCCTCTTGAAAGCTGATGAGCCCATTCAAGTGGACTTTGCTTCAAGGAAGTTTTCTTGCAATTAATCATACGGAGAATTGTGAGGATCTCCAAACTATTAAATAAATAGGAAACCCAGTGAAACTATCCTGGTTTTAACAGCTTATTTATGGAAGATAATCTTAGGGGGCTTTAAAAAAAACAGTGCACACTGAACATTTTTAGGCACATGAGTATGCATTTGCTGCTCATTATGAGCTGCAGTTCTGGGGCAAAGCTGGGTACAAAGAGACTGTGAAGGACAAACCCTACCATTCATCTGTACACATGTACCATGCTGACTGCTGCATGTTGTGGAAAGATTCTCTGTAGATTCCTCAATCTGAAGAAATAATGAGCTTAAAGCAGGGGAATCTCTGAAAACAGTTGGCAGTTAGATAATGATGGATATGCTACAAATTCTAGAGATATCGGTGGAGAAGAATGGATGAACGATGCATATAATGAAAAGCAGGCTAAAGCCGATCACCTTCCTTTTAGGACAAACATGTAAAATGCAGTTCAGTATACTGGAGATATCGCCTGTAGTGTATCATGTTGCATAATAAATGACAACGAAGAAAAGGATGTCTTTATTACCAGGTAAGTTTAATAAGAAAAAAAATGTAGTTGCTGGTTTGAGCAGCAAGAGACAAGTTGAGTTTTGGGGTTTGAGGGAAGGTTTCCCTATATGTTTTCCTGATGCCAGCCAAACTGATTGACTCCTTGGTGATTTAGTTTTATCCTTTTATAAAATGCAGTTTTAAGGAAAGCTGATAAATTTAAGGCCCTATCTAACATGTGCCAAAATAATTAGTTGAATAGTAAAAAAACAAAATGTTTGTCAAAATGTTGTTTAACCCACATGACAACAACCAACCCCTTTGATTACTGGATGACCCTATTCTTTTTCACTGAATTGATGGATTGTTTTGTCATAGTGCAGACACATTTAAACCAACCCACTGCCTCATGAATGTATTTTGAAAAAGCCTATATTTTTGTGTGCCTCTAAATTTCCGGGTGAAAATTATCAAAGATATAAATATCATTAAGTTAGAAAAGAAAAAAAAGGAGTTAATATCAACAACTAGAACTAAAAAGGATAAAATGTTTCCAGGTTTTTAAGTTAACTGGAATTCCAAAGGCTCACTTAAATTTACCTTGATTCTCTCCTTAAACCATGTGAACTTTTATAATAACTGTATATATTGGCCCAGTTAACAAATAGCACTGTGCAGAAAATAGAAGCTGATTTGTCTCTAGTTTTAATAGCATGAAGATCCTCCATGCCTTTTCATATTACCTCATTCTTCTACTGGCATCCCCAAAGCAAAGAACTAAACTTGTTCTTTTTTTAAAGCTTTATATTTTCAAAACATATGCATAGATAATTTTCAACATTCATTCTTGCAAAACCTTGCATTCCATTTTTTTTCTCTCTCCCTTCCTCCTTCCCCTAGACAGAAATCTATCCAATATATGTTAAACTTGTCATGTTGCACAAGAAAAATCAGATCAAAAAGTAAAAAAAAATGAGAAAGAAAACAAAATGCAAGCAAACTAAAAAGAGGAAAATACTTGTGATCCATACTTAGTCCCCACAGTCCTCTCTCTGGCTTCAGATAGCTCTCTTCATCACAAGTCTATTGGAATTGGCCTGAATCACCTTTCTGTGAAAAAGAGCCACGTCCATCAGAATTGATTATCTTATAATCTTGCTGTTGCTATGTACAGTGCTTTCCTGGTTCTACTCACTTCATCTAGCATCAGTTCATGTAAATCTCTCCAGACCTTGCTGAAATCATCCTGCTGATTTAAACTTGTTCTTCTATGCTATTCCAAGATAATAGAAAGAGCATGATCTCTAGAGTTAGACATTGTTGCTGTTCTTGAGTCATTCAAGTTATGTCCAACTCTTCAAGACTTATTTGAGTTTTATTTTTGGCAAAAGTTTGGCATTTCTTTCTTCAACCCATTTCATAGATGAGGGACTGAGGAAAATAGGGTTAAGTGATTCACACAGAGTCACATAGCTAGTGAGTGTTTGAGATTGTATTTGAACTTGTGAAGGTGAGTCTTTTTAATTCTAACCTCATTACTCTTTCCATTGATCCACTAACTTTGAGGAGTTAGAGAAGCTGGATTAAATCTCACTTCTGGTACTATTTATATGACTTTATGTAAACCACTTAACCATTCTAAGCATCAGTTTCCTAATCTACAAAATGAGAGGGTTGGGCTAGATAGGCTCTTTGGTCCCTTTCAGTGCTAAGTCTATGATCCTATGAATGGATGATATATACTCCATACAGTGGGCAACAAGGGGGCACAGTGGATAGAACCCTGGGCTTGGAATCAAGAGGACTCATCTCCATAAGTCCAAATCTAGCCTCAGATACACACTAGTTGCATAACTCTGGACAAGTAATGTAACCCTGTTTTTTTGTTTTTGCTTTTGTTTTTTAACCTCTGTTTCTTCATCTATAGAATGAGCTGGAGAGGGAAATGGCAAATCTCTTTAGTATCTTTGCCAAGCAAACACCAAATGGAGTCATGAAGAGTTGGACATTACCAAAAGTCATCACTAGAACAAAAACTCTATGTAGTTCCCTGATAAAATTGAGTTAAAAGCTAGCAACATCTAATACTACTGCTGGTTTTAAAGATAATAATCATTTTGTAAGCTATCTGTAGGAGAGATTCAGTATACAAGGCCTTGTAACTGGGGGACATGATCTATATTGGAATTTTTGAAGCATTTTAACATAGATGATATTAATGGAATATTTTATAAAGGTCTTTCACATGCATTTTCTCATTTGATTTTCATGACAACTCTGTAAGGTGGGCAGGGAAGGTAATATCATCTACATTTCATAGGACAAGAAATTGACCTCCCAGAAAGTTATGTTTTCTTCAAGGTCATGCAATAAGGGGTCTCTCATTCTTCTAAAGTCCCATAACACTTTGTATGTGGCTGTTACATTACAGATACTTTTATTCTTTTCTTCTTTGCTACAGAATATAAGGTCCTCAAGATCAGGGAATGTGTCTTCTTTAGAACTGTTTACCACACCAAAATAGCATGGTGCCTTGGGTTTTATATTCACTCAATACATTTTGTTCAATTTAAGTGTTATATAGGTGATACAAGAAGCCAGGTTGATAAGTGAAGAGCCAGACATGACTAATTGAGAAAAAAAATTCAAAATTAATATCAATAATAAAATAAACTTACCAAATACAAAGGAGAAAGAAAGAGAAAAATGAGACCATGAGAGCAAATAGTAAAGAGGAAGGGAAAAGAGGTTGAAGACTGTCAGGTTTAAAAAATAGTTGACACCTAGTTGTCAAGTGAAAAGAACTTTATGTTGTTGACTAACCAGCTTCTTCTTTATGTCCCAAAACCATACATGAGGCCAGTTAGAATGCAGACCCTAACCAACCTGAAGAAGGTAGTTCATAGAGGTTTTGTCATACCAATATTTTCAGTGAGAACTTTGGAGTTGGCTAATCTTATAATTCCACTTCCCTTCAACTTCAAGATTTTACCTATTTAAGAATGACAATTCAAAGGGATGGTAAGGTTGAGAAATATTTTAGCATGTTTGAAGAAGGACCCCAAAAAGTAAGCAGAAGTTGAAGACTAGAGGTAGAGAGGTGGTAAGGATAATTGAGATTTTAATTTGCTAGAGAATATGGGAAACGATGGCATTTAGAGCACATGTGAAGGAATTTGGTCCTGATAAGGAGAAAGATCAAAATCCTCAGGGATTTTGAAAAGATATTTTACTTATCAGGATTCTTTCCATCTTTTTTCATATTTATGTATAGCCCACCTTTAGGTCTTTCTTGAATCACTATTATTCAAACATGACAGTCTTTTTCAACCCTGAGAGTCCCTTCCTTTTTGCTATTTGCTCTCATGATATCTTTCTTTTCTTCCCTTCTCCTTTCTATTTGGCAAACATTATTATTATTAATATTAATTTTGGATTTTTTGTCAATTAGTCATATCTGGCTCTTCATAATCCCATTTGAGGTTTTCTTGGCAAAAATACTGGTGTGGTTTGCCTTTCCCTTCTCTAGCTCATTTTACAGCTGGAAATTGAAGCAAATGGGGTTAAGTGACTTTGCCCAGGTTCACATAACTAATCTTATGCCACATTTGAACTGAGGTCCTTCTGGCTCCAGGACTGACACTCTATCCACTTGCTATCCCAATTTTAGATTAGCCTATAATTTCATTGATATAAAGAATTCTTGGTGAGGAATTTTTTTTTTTGCCAGTGTAGATTAGCTCTTGCTTTGTAACTTATTGACTAATAAGTCTGATATCTGAAACACTGAGAGAGCAAGTAAATGTTTCATATTCACACATTTAGAATGTGTCAGAGGCACAATTTGAACTCAGATCTTGATGCTGAAGCAGATTCTATATCCACTCTACCTATTTTATCACCACCATCATCATCATATTGTTACTGAATAGTTAGGTGAATAGAATGCCAGCCTAGAGTCAGAGACATCAAATTTCAAATTTGGCTTCAGATACTCACTAGCTGGGTGACTATAGGCAAGTCATTTACTTCTTCTGTTTCATTATCCCAATTGTAAAATGAAGTTAATAATAGCATCTATCCAAAAGGTTCTTAGAAGGATCAAATGTGATAATATTTGTAAAATATTTTGTAAACTTTAAAGTGCTGTATAAATGTTAGCTATGATCTCATTTTTTCCCTTGATTTTACAGAGTTCAGATAGTCGTCTAAGAACAAGTTGTTATCTTGTTTTTACTCCTACATACTTCATATTCTACAGATTACTGGTTAGGAGAATAACATGATTGCTTTTTATAATTCAATAAGAATGTTGTGATATAAATTTATCTTCTGTAGACTCACTGAAAGCATCTTTGAGACAACTACAAGAGCAGGCAGGATGACAAGGTGACATCATGTACCCCATCTTATTCTTCTATGATTCTTCTGCTAGTTTTCTCTATTTTGAAAGCTTTTCATTCCATATACTTTGGAGACTATGAGTATTCAGTATGATTATACCTATTAAAATGTTCTTTAATTTTTATGTATTTGTTACATTCAGGAAGGAGAGGGTGACAATTCTATCTGTAATAATGCTCCAGTTTTCATAGTGTATTTGTTGAATTCTCAAGGTTATTCTGGGGTTTCTATTTATAATGCAGTGATTTTTATTTCACTTTAGTTTATAAAGAATAGAGAATTTCTGGTATATAATTCTAACCACCTGATTGTGTCTCTCTAGGTTTTCACCACCTGCAGTGATATGTTGCACTGTTTTCACTGTATCATTCCATAATTTGCATTGATAAATTAGTCTAAACTCCTTCCAAATAACCTTTCTGTAGTTGGTGATCTTAATGCCCTGATTCTGAAATGTCCTCAGCAAACTCTCCATTTCTGAAAAGAAATTTACCTGACTCTACTCATTGCTTCTGTCAACATGGAGTTGAGTTCAGTTGTAAGGTGCTTTTTAAAATTTCAGTCATAGTAATTTCATATTGCATTCTACATTTTCAAAAACATATCTCTCTTCTCCGTCTTGACTCTTGTTTGTAAAGTTTTTTTTTTCTAATTCCAGGTGAATTTCTGCACATTTTTAGCCTGTTTATATTGTTTATTTAAGAACATTTACCAATCATCTCTTTCTTTTTTGGTGAGGAAATATTTGTCTTTCTAGAGCTTATGAACGCTATGTTTCATTAACATCATAGAGATTTTTATTTGGACAGCTTCTAGATATATATCCTCTTTACATATATATATTAAACTGCTGTTATGTATTCTATATAGGTGTGAATTACTCTAAAAGTATTCTTCCCATTAAGCTTTAACATCAGGTTTGTTTTAGCTCTTCTCTTCTCCCTCTCTATTTCCTCTTTCTTTTGGTAACCTCAGCTTCTGTAGTTTTAGCTACCATTAATAGCAGCTCTTCATATCCAACTCTAGTCTTTTTTGAAAGTTTCAGTGCTAAATCACCAGTTGTGCTTTGGGCATTTCAAACTGAATATCCAAGAGACATTTTAAGCTCAACATTTACCAAACCAAATTCATTGTTTCCCTTTAAACTCATCTCTTTTCCAAATTTTTGTCAAAGGCACCACTATCTTTCCAATCTTTTGTTTCATAATCTCAGCCTCAGTATTATCCTTGATTCTTTACTCCCTCCATATAGTCAAACAGTTCCCCAAATGTTCTGTTTCCCATCACAATACCTTTTAAATCTGATTTCCTTTTTTCATACTTATGACATTAATTCAATTACCTCTTTACCTCTCATTTATATAATCATCTACTTTCCTGAAAAGTCTTAGCCCTGCATACTACTAAGCAAGTCATTTTTCTTAAGTGCAGATCTCACCATATTGTTCCAATTATTGATGAATTTCAAGATTGTCCTATTGTCTCTAAGATGCAATAGCAATTTTTCTGTATGAAATTTTAAGATATGCTGTACAACTAACTATAACTATATGTAATATATATACACATATGCATGTATATGTATGTTTGTATGTTTATCAATATATAATATGTACATATGCAAGTAACAAGATAATTTTGGGGAGTAGAGATTTAGCAGCTGAATAATCTATTGGAGAAAATGGGAGAGGATAGGATGAAGATTTTATACAAAGGTGTTGTTCTTGGCCAGGACAAGGGTAAACTTCAGCAGATATTGAGGTAGAAAAGGCAAGGAAGGAGGATGATTTTAAATGTTTTAAGATTTAGAAGAATTAAAAATGTGTTCATGGTGAATGTTTTTTTTTTTTTGCCTTTTAGTAAATTATGAAACTGAGAGTGTAAATGATGGGTAACTTGGAAGACTAGAAGTTTACAACATCCTCTGTGGGCCATGGGATAGAGAATCATTTAGAGAGGACTAAAATAATTGCCTTTTGGTGACAGTTAGTTTAGTTTTATTTTTATTCTTCTGAATTACAATAACCTTTTTTAAAATTTAAAAAAAATTTCTTTTATTATTAAAGCTTTTTCTTTTTTTTTTTATCTGCTAAGGCAATTGGGCTTAAGTGACTTTTCCAGAGTCACACAGCTAGGAATTGTTAAGTGTCTGAGGCCAGATTTGAACTTGGGTCCTCCTGATTTCAGGGCTGGTGCTCTATCCATTGCACCTCCTAGCTGCCCCTAAAGCTTTTTATTTTCAAAACATAGGCATAATTTTCAACATTCACTCTTGTAAAACTTGTGTTCCAATTTTTTCCCCTTCCTTCCTCCCACTCCCTCCCCTAGATGATAAGTTATCCAATATATGTTAAACATATGCAATTCTTCTATACATATTTCCACAATTATCATGCTGCACAAAAAATTAGATAAAAAAGGGGAAAAAATGAGAAAAAAATCCAAGGAAACGACAACAAGAGTGAAAATGCTATGTTGTGATCCACACTCAATCCCCACAGTCCTCTCTCTAGGCTCAGATGGCTCTCTTCATCATAAGACCATTGGAACTGGCCTGAATCATATCACTGTTGAAAAGAGTCATGTCCTAATGATTAGTTTAGATTTTTTAAAAAATGGTAGCAAAAAATGGTAGGCTTAGTTTTGTGATTTCATCCAAGTTTGTTTAGCAATCCATACATATTAGTGTAAGAGGTAAACTATGGGGCCAATCTAGGGTTTGACTTTATTTGGATCTAACCCAAGGGTCAAGGAATTCTAGAAGAGAAGAAAAGTTGAATTGGCTCTCTATAGGGTTGATATGGGGAAATTAGAACAGGTGGACTAAAAAAATTCTAAAGGTTCAGATCTGATAAAGGCATTTCAGAGTAGTTATTTTTGAAATAGAACGTGTGGATAATGATCATCCTTTTGTAGATGAAAAATAAAGAGAAGTTAAGATGGAAAAACAGGTTTTGAATTGGAAGAGAGGTCATAGATAGATACACACATTTTGAAGTTATTTGCTTAGAGGTGATATTTGAAATGCTGATACTATATAAAGAAGAGTTTCTGAATTGACTGTTTCTTTAGTCTTGCTTTAAAACATGGGTATAATTTTTTATGAGAGATGGAATAAAGATGACATTGCAGAAAAAAGGAATATCATCTCTCTTCATTGAGCTCTCAAATCTTCTGTGAACTTTCTCTGTCTCTGTATGTCTGTTTGTCTCTGTATGTGTATTTCTGTCTCTAACATAGACACATAAATATCTACTTATATGTACTCTGGGTATCACAAATTTAGTTATATCAACAAGTTAATTATATTTCCCCCACATTTGTCAGTCCTTCACACTTTCCTTTTTCTTTTGAAGGAATTACTCTTCTTTCTAATCACCAAGCACAAAGCTTTAGAGTCATTCTTGACTATTCCTTCTTCTTTCCTTCTTTTTCACTTTCCTCCCCCAAACCAATCAATTGTCAAGCCTTATTGATTCTAATTTTAGAACATCTCTTAGATCCATCTTCTTTTTCTTCACTCAAACATCTTTACCCTAGTTCAAGCTCTCATCACCTCTTGCCTGTTCTGTTGCAAGAGCTTTGTAATTGGTTTTCCTACTTCCAGTATTTCCCCTCTCCATCACATAATTGCCAAATTGATGTTCCTCAAACATATATTTGACCATATCACCACTCTGCCCCCACAAAAATCATTTGTGGCTCCCTTTGTCTCTAGGATAAATATAAATCTCCATCCTGGCATTTAAGATTCTCCACAATCTGGTATACACTTCCTTCTCCAATCATACTTTACTTCACACACTCCCCATTCTAATTAAATTGGCTTCCTAAGCTTTTCCCTGTACATGGAATTCTATCTTCCACTGTCATGCCACTGAACAATTTATTCCCTGGATCTAGAATGCTCAATTTGGAGAATTCCTAGTTTTCTTTAAAATTTCTTTAAAATATTTTTTCAGGATGTGGACCACAACATAACAATCTCATACTCCTTGATTGATGTTTGCTTACATTGTGTTTCTTTTATCTGATATATCGTTTGTGTAGACAAGATTTTTCTTGCACAACAATGACAAGTTTGGAAATATGTATACATATATTCGATTTGCCAATATTTTAACATAATTAACATGTAGTGGATATCCTGCCATCTAGGGGAGGGGTGGGGAGTTGGGGGAAAAATTTGTAACAGAAAGCTATGTAAGGGTTATTGTTGAAGAATTACCCACACATATGTTATGCAAATAAAATAAAAAAAATTAAAATTAAAAAAAAAGAAAATTATCTATGCATATGTTTTGGAAATAAAAAACTCTAATAAAAATATTTTTCAGGTACAACCTCTTAATTAAAGACTTTCTCAAACCCCCCAGTTATCCCTTTTTCTTTCTTGAAGTGATTTTGTATTATTTTTGGTATATACTTGGTATCAACTTAACTGTGTATATATCATTTCCTACCTTAGACCTTGAAAGTAAATGGTCCTTCTTTTTTATTCTATTTGCCTTCCCAGCACTTAGCACAGTGTGTGACACATAATGAACTTAAATGTTCATTTATAAATGTTTGTTGATTCACTGACATGATATAAATGTTTCCTCTTTATCTTTTTATCCCTACCACCTGAAATAGTACTTTGCATATAATGGACATTTAATAAATGTTTGTTGAAGTGAATTGTACCAAGAAAAAGCATGTTTTGGGGAAAGCATAGGAAATGTATAAATAATGGGAAATATCTCAGTTTAGTGGAATGTAGAGTACAGAAGGTGATAAGGCACCAGGACAGGTAGAGTTATGTTAAATTTAAGAGAGCCTCAGTTCTGGATTTCTTCTAAGAGTCAGCATGATCATCTGTAAGGGATGTGGTAGAGGTATTTTCTTCTCTCATATAGTTTGAATGACATTACCAGTTTTCCATCTCTAAGTTGGAGGAATGGAAAAAGAATTGGTTCAGGAGGCAGGACAGTCCGAGCTTGAATCTTGCCCCAGATATTCTCTAGATGTTTAACCCTAAGCAAATCAGTTCACAAGTGACAGATTTTTTTATATACAAAATGAAGATAATAATTGCACTTACCTCACAGTGTTTCTGTGAGGATCAGTTAAGATAATGCACATATAAAGTGCCTTACAAACCTTAAAGTCCTATACAAATGTTATCTATTAATATGTTAAGTCTAATTATTAGCAATATATTTTGTTTCTTCAGTGACTTTGCCATTGGATTTTTCCTCACAATGTTGTCGGTTCTAGTGAATGAGGATAAATTTGACACCCTGCACTCAACTTCAACTTCAGTGGTTTTCACTTCCACTCCATTTTTAGCAACTGAATACATGGTCAGACCTTGAATATTATCACTCTGATTTCTTCTACCGCCAAACCTCAAACCCACACTTCTATTTTATCACAACACCTTTTTTTTTTAACTCTCTAAATCTGCCATTGTGTCACATCTAGTAAATCTACTTTTTATCCCCATTAGGATATTTTGTTTTTCAATCAATTCTTCCTATCTTTTGTGACTATAGGCTTCAGTTAAACCACTTAACCAATCTGTAACCCATAGGCATCTAGTTTAATGCTAATTGGGCTTATTCAAGTTCTAACTTCTCCATAAGTATCCCTGTCTTTGTGAGATTTTTTTCCTTGACATGCCTACCCCTCATTGAGTCTTTCCCTTTTTTTTGAACTTCTATAGCACTTATTGCATATCTAGTTCATTTGGGTTGCAACATGTTCTGTTTTTATATTAGCCATATTTTCATGTAGAGTATTATCTGTCAGACACATTATAAAGCCACAATGTTTTATAGCTTTTTGTTTTATAACTTTACTTATCCCTGATATGGAATTCCTTGCCTAGGCAATCAAATTTTTTCTTGCTCTCTCTGCCTGGTCACTATTCTGAATGTCTCATTGGCACCTCAAATTGAAAATCACCCTAATTGTACTAGTTTCTATCCTAATTCCTCTCTTCCTCTCAACTTCTATATTTCTGTGTAAGTATTACAATTCTCCTACACTGCCAGGTTCAAAGCCTTAAAGTCACCTTTGATTCAGCCTTTTCTTTCCCTTCTCCTTCAATCAGCTGTCAAGTTCTGTTGATACAGCTTCCAAAACATCTTATCCATCTTTCCCTTCTCTCCATTTACAATTCTAAAGCCTTTCTGCTTCTAGTCAACTTTACGTACTGCTGCCAAATTATATTCCTAATTCAGGTCCTAGTTACAAAGTCTCCAGGACTTTTATGTTGGCCATAGGATAAAATACAAGATGTTCCTCATTTACCAGAATCTCACTTTAATTGATTGTCCTAGCTTTTATTGTTGATCTTCATTTATCCTATTATCCAAGCAATGCAAATTGTAGGTATTAACTATTCCCCAAATTAGACCTGATATTTCTTACTCCCAGGTATTTGCATAGGTTCCAAGTTTGAAATGAATTTCCTTCTCAACTCCATCTGTTAAAATTCTTCTCCATCTTCATGGTTTAGCATTTTCATTAATGTTTGCCTTTTTCCGAAGCTGTTCTCTCACTCTTCAGATTCTCCTAGCGCATTCTCACTTCCCCTCTTTTCCTTTTCTTCTTTATGTTTCTATACATATGGTCTTCCCATCTATCCATGAACTTAATTTTTTGAGGACAGAGGAACCAGATGGTCAATAAATATATGGTAAGTACCTGCTATCTACTATGTGCTAAGTGCTAGTGGTAAAAAAAGAAAAAAAAGGCACAAGACAGTTTCTGCCTTTAAGGAACTCACAGTCAAATAGCAGAAAACAAAATGAAAAAAAAGCATAACTATGTACAAACGAAATAGAAAAAGGATAAATTGAGAATAATCAATATAGGAAAAGGACAAGAATTAAGGAAAAAGGGCAAAGAAAAAAGGACAAGAAAGGTTTCTTGTAGAAAATGAGTTCCTTGAAGGGAACAAGAAGTCAGGAGGCAGAACCGAGGAGTCAAGGCAAGAGGGACAACCAGTGAAAATCCTTGGAGAAGTTAGGAGCATCATGCAGGACAATATCACTGGATCAAAAAGTAAGGGGAGCAGGGTAAGGCATAAAAAGACTGGGAAAATTGATGGAAGGTGGTGTAGTTTATGAAAGTCTCTGAATAGCAAGCAGGATTTTATATTTGGTCTTGAAAATAATAGGGAGACACTAGAATAGGATGGGAGACAGTGCTCCTGAAGAGAGATGGGGTATCTTGGGAATAAAGGAAATTTAATGGAATAAAGTCTAGTGAGGGAAGAAGGAAGTATGCATGTCATGCTCAGACCTGTTTTAGAAACATTAATTTTGACAGCTGAGTGAAGAAGAGACTGGAGTAGGGAGAAACTTGTGGTAGGACAGACAAATTAGCAGAATATTGAAATAGTCAAGGTGTGAGGAGATAAGAATCTGTAATCATGTTGTTTTTCATTTAAATACCTCTAATGCCTAGTATGATGTCTTTCACAGAGGAGGTGTTCTCTATATTTTTGTTGAACTTTATTGATGATGATGAAGAATGCTTGGTGTACTTGCCCATTTCCTAGTTCTGCTCAGAGGTGAGCTTTGGCAGTTGCAGCACAGTTCAGGAGTGAAATAGAATGTAAGCTACATTACTCATTGAACCGAACGCAGATATGGAATTGGAATATCGTCTATTCCATCTTCCTTATTTTATAGATGGGAAACTGAGGCACATAGAAGTTAATGACTTGTACAAGTTAGAGAGGGTAACAGAGGTTACCTGACTAAATATCATAAGATTGCTACTATATTGTGCTTCTTTTTGCCAGTTGTGTCATTCTAGTTTATAGGATTTATAGGATTCTAGTTTGTGCTCTAGGTGGTGAGAAAAATCATTATTCCCATACATAAATGTCAGAGTATGTCAATAGAGCTTAGAGATTCTAATTCTGTACATCTACATTTATTTGAAGCATATACATAATCCTAAAAATAGCTGAAATGTGTATATGCTTTGAGATTTACAAAGCAGTTTATATAATTTAATTCTCATAACATTCCTCTTTAGTAGCTATTGTTCAATCATTTCAGTGGTATCTGATTCTTCAAGACTCTGTTTAAGGTTCTCTTGGCAAAGATACAGGAGTGGTTTCCCACTTCCTTTTCTAGCTGATTTTACAGATGAAGAAATTGAGGCAAACAGGGTTAAGTGACTTCTCCAGAGTCATGTAGCTAGTCAAAAGTTTCAGGGACTAGATTTGAACTCAGGAAGAAGAGTTTTCCTGACTCTAATCCTGGTACTCTTTACACTGTGCAACCTAACAGATTTTAAATCCAAGTCTTCCTGATGTCAAAACCATGCTTTCTCCACTAGCACATATTATTTCTGCCCAAATTCAAAAAGTTAAAAACAAAAAACAAGTTCATGTATAGGAGGACATACATGAACTATATACACCATAAATGTCCCTTTCCTTATGATGAATCAAAGGCCTTTCTCTTCTTGACCATTGTTTATGGACCTTTAAATTTGTTTGTTTCACATGAAATTTTGGTCCCTGGGGTAATGTGAGATTATATATGATTCAAGATTGAATTTAATTCAGCAGGCATTCCTTACATACTTCATTGTATCAGGAGCTGTGCTAGGGATTCAGAGAGAAAAATAAAAACAGTCCTTGTCCTCAGAGAGTTTCCATTCTAGTATGAAAAAATACAGTAAGAACTGGATAAGAGAATGATGAATCGTCAGATATTCAACACCTCACAGAGATTTGAAGCCTGAGCTCCCTTTGGCCAGAGACTGGTAGACACAAATTGCCCTTTTTATTGCTTCACTAAAGCATACCACTTTGACCAGTTCATTTATTGACTTTTTCATCTTGAGTACAAATTCTTACTTATGTGGGAGTTAAAGGTCCACAACACACTAATTGTGAAAGCATAAGTGCCAATTTGACAGAATTCTACCGCCCCAGGAATGATACTTGGAACATGACAACAATTGGGTAAATTAACTCTGGAAATGATTTTTTTAAAGGAAAAAAAAAACCCTTTGCACTGTCCTTAGAGAGAGTCTACCTTTCTACAAAGAGAATGTTTATCTAAGGGAGCAAAGAAAAGCACTGAGCTGGTTTCGAGTTTCAGAAAATAGCGGGAAACACTGAGGTGTCAGCTGTTTACTGGATACTAACAAACACACAGGAAACAACCTGGCTGCTATGATTTGACTTAAATTACAAGGAAAAAATCACCCAGGGTTCCAGAAATACACATCATTTGGACAAATAACTAATCTCCCTTTTTTACTCTGCTTACTGAAAGCAAGTGAGAGTTAAAACACAAGAACAATTTTAGAGGCCACCTCATGACTAGCAATCAGCGCTAATAAGATTCTTTTCCTCTTGCAAGATTCACAGAAAACCCTCAATCCATGCCGAGCACATTCAAAGGCAAGGGACTAAGCGATTCCCTTACAGGTTCATTATCATTCGCAGGTTATCCCAAGCCAAGTGAATCAGGAAAGCAAATGAATTAGTGAGAATTAAGAAGCCTCTGTGGTATGAACCCTCTCAAAATCTCAGCTAAGATGAAAGGTAGACGCTGATGTCTTATGTCCCAGGGTTCTCAGAATTGGAGCCCCAGTGCCCAGCCGCTTTCTCCAGAGCCTTGCAGAAATGTACAGGCAGTTAATGTTGCCTAACGTCTCCTGACCGTAGGTTCAGCCATGTGGGAAAAGTTTTACGAGGCTGCAGAAACCAAACCCCCTTTCACTCACAATTAATTACAGGAGAGTTGCTATAGCACCTAGCTGTCAATGAGTGCAATGTGGGCACACTTCCTTCCCATCTCAGGCACTCACTAATAATCAAAGATAGGATTATGTTTTAGTAGAGGATGCTATCAAATGGGATTCTTTAAGGACAAATCTAGCATGCATTTGAACTGCTAAGTGTTAAATTTCATGGAAAGTAATATCTTAAACCCTAGAGGAGGATTTGAGTATGATTTGGAGCTCTAGGATTTTCCTTAGTGTACACACACACATACACCCACACACTCACTAGGGGTGGGGGAGGAAAGAGGGAAGGAGTAAAACAGGAAATAAATGTTTTGTTATAATCCAGTGGTTCCTTCAGTATCAGTGGGATTAAAACAAATCTGTACTCAAAGTTTTGGAGAAGCAGTTTATTTTCATTAAATAATAGTTACTGCTAATTATATTTGATCACTATAAAGAATACAGTTTAATTAAAGAAACACAGTAGTTAGAAAAATATTTGATTTCCAAAGGAGAACAGTTTGTCTTTGCATTAGTAAGTAGGGAAAAAGTAATTGTGAGTTTGTGTATTTTTCCCCATCTGTATGTTATTGGTTTTCATTGAGAGATTTGATCCCATTCAGAAAATAAATCTTCTTGTTTCTGATACTAGAATTACCCTAAATTACTAATTTCATATCATGGTGTTTGCACGCGTGCTCCAATTTATTTAACATAAGTAATTATATCTAAAATGAAACAACATTTGGCAAATGACATTAAACAACATATTCTAATATCAATCTGTATCAACATCTCTCCTTTCTCTTTGGAGATGGTTTTGCTGTTAACTACTTCAGTGAATGTTGAAACGTGTGCTGTGACATTACATGTTTTCCTTAATCGACATATGGCTTTCATTTTATTTTTGCAAGGTAATATTTCAGGACTGGTCTGGAGGAAATTAATGGAAAATGAAGCCAGATAACTAGCCCATGTAACTGAAGCCTTGCATTCATGTTGCTTGTGTGTCATTGTATATAATTGTAGTTTTGAACCATTCTACTAGAAAACTTTCTATTTTTATTTTTTCTTCTCTACCTTAGTTTGATCTCAACGAACTACTGTGGGATTTACAAGCTCAATGCTATGATCTTATAAAAGTGACCAATTCAAATGTTTCATTTAAAATCTGTGAATATCAGAGGAGGCTTGTTATCGGAAACAACAGAAAATCAACCCTTTGTAGTTTTGATTCAATAGGAATCACTTTCTTTCACTATTAAAAGCTAAGAAAGTATATGAATTTTTGCATCATTATTCAAATATTGCTAATTTCTGTCATGAATAACATTTAAGAAATATATGATATAAAACTTCCTTTGAATTTATTTTCTTGGAGTTTGTTTTCAAGCTGGTAATAACCATTTTTTCTATCTCTTTTAGAATTCCTAGAATTTAAATGTTAATGTTTAATAATTGGATTTTAAAAACTTTTCGATCATGTGACCAATACTTGATTTAAAACAGCTTTTAATTTAGACCAAATAGCAATAGGCTTATTTTGTTTTTTTGGGGGAGCTTTATGTATAGTACTTTTTGCATTATTCTGATATGAATATTTAATTTTATCTAGCCAAATAGAAAAAAAAATCAGATTTTACTTGGAGAAAACATAAGCTTTTAGTTACTACCCACATAGAAAAAAAGGCAAGAATAATATTTATGCTCTTATATTCCACTCTGGTTTTTTCAGCACTCCTATTATATTCAATTAAAACATGTTCCTGGAAAGGGCTTTTTTTTCCTGTTTTTTTTCTTCTTTTTTTTCATTTAATTTTTTTCTATGCTTAAATAATTTGCTGCTGTGATCTGTTTCCTTCTGCACATCTATCTGAAGCGTGAAAATCTATTTCCAGTTTACAGCTTTTTGATAAATTCTATTAGTGATATATGAAGAATTGTATGTTCAGAAATGCAAAATCTGTAAGTAATTTTCCACTGAAATCGGCCTTTACTTGATTTCTGAATAAAGCACAGGAAAGCAATTAGAGCAGTTTAACAGACAACCAACAATCCAGATTGAAGCATGCCGCATGTTCCCATCAAAGCGAGAACAAATCCTTGGTAATACAAATATTATTTAAAATAGTATGAATCTGCAGACACCAACAGCAGCAACAAGAAGCAGCCCTGCATTAGCCCAGCAGCATGCCCTGCCCTTGTGCTGGCCACAAATGACCAGTGAAATCCCAAAGGCACTCTTGAATTTCTGCATTCTCATTTCATCAGCTGTAAAATATCTGTCACTCACATCCCACACTGGGCAAAGTGACACCTGCCAGTCTCAAGAACAAGGACAAATTAATGTTCCTCAACCAACCACATCTCAAAAATGAGGGCCCAGCAACAGTAAGAACAATCAACAACTACAGTGCATTGTTAAAGTTTGCTATCAATTTCTGCAGGTTTCTTTTCTAGCGGGCTAATTTGCAGCAGCTGTTGTCATTTCATGTTATTGAACATGTGCTTCCTTGGTCCACTGTACCTCATAATGACTCTTTAAAAAAATTATTTGCAAACTGCTGGCATAACATATTTTGAATATGCTTAGGCACTGTTGTAAAATAATGGAACTATAATAAAAGGAATCTATCTCCATGAGGCAGTATGATAAGATTGAAAATAGTGGTGCAAAAGTAGTGGTAGAGTCTCCAGAAACCCATTCAGGCCAGCAATCATGCCAGTTCTCCAGATCTCCTTTCAGATCCAAAAGTTGTGTGTGTGTGTGTGTGTGTGTGTGTGTGTGTACACGCACATGTTCCCTGTCTGTCATCATGTCATATGATGTTATGAAATTTCTATCTGTTGGTGATGAAATGCAGCATGACAGGATGTAATGCAATGTAACGTATCAAAAAATGTAAATAATACACTTTGGGGGATGAGATATCTGCTGTCAATTCTCATAGCTAGGATCTGAACTGAATTTACTGAGGCGGATGGAAACTCAATGAACGCCAAACTGGCCACAGTGTTTGTGAACCAGTGTACCATACAGTTCACTGACTTGCCCAATTACGTTCTGGTAGTTTGGCACATAGAGAAATGTTAAACAAAAGTTCTTGTGTTGGGCTCTTCTGGGAAGTAATTTGACTGTTAATTACAAATGCTCAGGGTGATTGTTTTGGATATTGCATAATTGTTTTTACTACTACATTACTTTTCGGACAGCTTATGAGCTTAAAAATTTGCCTTTTTTTTTTTTTTCCAAATTAAAGCATCAATTCTAAGGTTGATTCAATATAAAGCCTATCTGATGATAAAATCACACAATTTTCCAAAATGAGACTGTTTTTGGTGAGCATTTACAAAAAAAGAATGGAGGATGTATTTTAACTCTCATACCATTAGTAGTCAAGCAAAGTGAACACATTTCAAAATTCTACAGGTTTTGAGGGGATAACTTCAACTGTCGATACTCAGGAATTGTAGAGTAAAAAGCAGTCCTCTGAATTAAAACTGTATTGCCCATGCTTTTTTTTTTTCTACCATTAAGTTTTAATATTAGTTCTTAACAATAGGAGAGGGAAAACAAGTCCTCGTCCCCTTAAAGGTAAGTGGGCAGAACCTCATTTGAAACTGCATTCCTGAGAGTGGAACCTTTTATTTGCTGTCATAGAGATGCCTTTTAATTGTCCTAATAAACAAGCTTTTAAAAAGCTTCTAAAATGTTCTCTAATAACACACTTTGGTCTTTAGCCATAGAAATGCAGAAATAATTAGAAGTGGCATTGTGTACACTGCCTTCTGGACTGGGCTGAAGGTGAAGGAGAAAGTCTCATGCTATCCTTGTCAGCTGCAAGGGTAATTACTGCTGGCTGAAATTACTCAACATTTGTTTATAAGCTCCCCAGAGCATGCTGTAAATAGATTGTCTGTTATAGTCCAATCACATTAAAACGCTGCTCCTTGCAAACTGCTACCTCCTGTTTTCTGTAAGCTAGACAGAGAGAGCCTGCTGCTCACTTATTGAGCACTGAGCACTGAAGAGCTGTGTTTAATGTGATTGTTTTTCATTAGCTTTTTCTCTGTCCGATAGCACATTTGTAGAGTCTGAATGTGAGTTAGGTGCATCACTTTCATTAGAATGACTCTCTTGGTGTTAAGCAGGAGGGACATCTTTCTTATTGGAAGGTTGTAAGCAACAGTTTGTTCAAAATGCAAGGACGTCAAAAATATCTCTTACTCGGGTTGCTGAGTCTGATGTCTCCACGTATGATTTCCAAAAATTCAGATGGTTATCTCATTGTTTCAGCTTAATTCAAGAACAATAATATGAGTAATATAAAGCTATGATCTATGCAGTACTTTACCATTTATAGAGTCATTTGCTTAAATTATCTCTTTGAGATTGAATCCTTTACAATGGAGCTACTGTATGTCTAGCAGTGTGTTAGATGCAGTGGGATTTTTTTTTTTAAAGAGAGATCTTTTCCATAAAGGAACTTATCTTGTCAGTAAAGAGGTCAAATAGATAGATATATAGATATATAGATGAAGATTTCTACATTTATATCTATGTATATTCCACAGAGAGAAATGCAATATTATACATCAAAAAATGCTAATGTAGGAAAATAAAATTCTACAGTAAAAGCAACAGGGGTATAGTTGAACAGAGGTTGTCAGGACTTTTGCCTTTATTTTATGGAGTGAATTTCTCATTGTGGTTTCATCGAAGATGGTCCAGAATATGCTTGGATACAGTTCAGGCACAAATTGCTCAGCTTATTTGCTTCGATCTGAGTTTCTTATTTGTCATTACAGACTGAAAGGAGACAATTAGGCCTTTAGAATCTGGAACTTTTTATGTGTTTTGAATTCACAAGTGATTAAAAAAAACAACTATGACCTCCATCCTGCCAAAATTTCAGTATCTCAGAATTCTGCTTTCCAAAATATTGGAGTAATGAGTCCATTTATCTGCTCTATTTTTATTTTAGCTAGAGGGGAAAAAATAACAATGTTAGGAATAATTAATTCTAGAGAAATTGTTTTCATTTTATAACCTATGCTTCCAGTCTATGCCTATATATACATTAATAAGTCTGTCACTTTTCTAACTAGAAATTGTATCTGAACTGTTCATGAGGATGAATTATTGGCTACATTCTTAGAAAGAGATGGATGAATTATGTTTACCTACGAGAGACATATGATATGTATGCTGGTGGAGACAATAGAACTAACTAGTAGAAATATTTAAAGTATTTGAAAGGTAGAAAAAAGACTTTTGAAAAAAGGGCAAATGGAAGGGTAAGTTTAACCAAGCTTCTTAGTCACCTTCTAGCCTTGACTTGACTATTATATCTTTCCAAACTTTTGAGCTCCCATTGAAACATTCTGTTCCTTCAATCCAACATGGTGCTGAATTTTAGGACACCCCCCAATTTTCTTTTAACTAGCCCCAATCTTGAAAATAGTGCTGCTGGGAAGGATGTCTGAGTGCTAGAAATGATGATTCAATTACATTTTAAAGCAATTCCTGGAAGCTGTAGTTCCAGGAATGGGCATCAAATATTCTGTTCATTGTTCTGGGTTTGCCCATACTCTGCCAGGGGAAGTCAGGGATTTTTGAAACAATAGGGTTTTTCCAGTACCTCTGTACCAGGATACCAGTCTCACATCCTTTTCTAAGGGCTTGGCTGTATTTATTTTTCAGAGTGAATGAAAATTACATAAAATTCTCTTTCAGTGCTGACCCACATTGTCTTAGAATAGACTGAATCCATTTGTTTTTAATCTCTATATCATTTTTGTATGCTCCCCATTACTCACTTTATGCCATTAGAGGAACAGTGAATCTTTAAAGAGAAACTTCCTACAGCTAAAAAAGACATTAAGGGGAAAAAAATCTGGGAGCCATAGTGACAGGTACAACTAAGCCTGTATCCTTCAGTTCCCTGGAAACCAGTCAAACACTATCTCATCTTGCAATGGTTGTGTCTGATCTGCTTCAGACATCTTCCTAATAATGGCAACTACAGAGGTGACTCTCTGCAAATAAGGGCTTGCAGCAACTGGACATCCATCATATATCTCCAGAGCAACATTAGACCACCCTAATGGGCACTCCCGTCTTCATTATGATATTAATTCTCTAAATTTCTGAAGTGATTTCATTTGTAAAATGACAAAGGCTGGCTGCTCAGGAGACAAACTGTTTTCATCCCCCTCCTGCATGCTTGCAAAGGCTCGTTCTCTTTAGTCTTTGGGGGAAAAGAAATTTGATAGCATCAGATCTCTTGTGATACACAAGGCTGGCTAACAGCTAAACCACCTGCCAGCACTTCATGCCTGACCATCCAGCCTGAAGCTTTCTAAAGCAGTGGTTGATGAGTGGAACATGGATGTAGGTTTGGAGAGGAACTATGTGGAGGGAAAACAGGGGTAGCAGAAAAAACTTGCTATGGAAGCAGGGATTGGAAGGTGACAGTGGGGTCAGAGTAAAGCTAATGCCAGAATCAGGCTAACAAGGCTGTTCTAGTTAGATGATATAAAAACATGTTCCTTTCCTCCATCCAAAATTGGACAACTAATGTCCATGCACAGGTTTCAAAATAAGGATTTACACACACACACACATACACACACACACGCACGCACACACACGCATGCACACACACACACACAGAGGACCCATATATCTCTAGAAATGGTTCTTTACATCAGCCATTTCATAAAATTAACATAGCAAGTAATTTATGATATTTGCTCTGCATAGAAAAATCATTTATTCTACACTAGAAAAAGTATTGTATAAAGAGGATATTCTTTATGACTGAATTTGAGGCAACCAATAATATGATCAATAACACTACCATCAGTAATATTACATACACTCAGTTGCATTTTTGTCAGAAACTAAGGCAAAATGATAAAGTAATTCAAGTTTGTTCTTGACTTCTTACTTATGTTATCAGATAATCATGGAAACTACTTTTGTATTTTGAGGCAATAAAAAGTTTCAAATATGTTCTTATTTCAACATTTGAATGTATTAGAGATATATGGGGAAAATGGCACTTCAATATTATTTTTAGTAAATAACTAAACTCATTGTTTTTTTCCCTCAAACCCTCTTTTTTTTTCTTTCTTCTTATCATTAAAAGTATCACTATCTTTCCATCATCCAGACTCAAAGTTAATAATTTGCTGTCTTTGACTTCTCACTCTTTCGTTCCTCCTATCCAAAGTAGTTACTAAATCCCGTCAGTTCTACCTTTGTAATATTTTTTTCACACATGCTCTCTTTTCTCTACTGACACTTCTACCATATTAGGATAGTCTCTCATCATCTCATGCCTGGATTACAGCAAACAGCTTTTTGCTTAGTCTCCCTGCCTTAAGTTTCTCTTCACACTTGTCCATCTTCCACTCAGCTGACAAAATGACATAAATCTCGGGTCTTACCATATCATATCTTTCTTCCTTACTATTTGGTGAATTCCAGTGACTCCCTATTACCTCTAGAATAAAATAATTATAATCATTTCCCTTCCAAATTTTCCAGTCTTCTTAGATTTTACTTCTTTCCATAGACTGTGATCCAGTGACATCAGCTTTCTTGCTGTTCCTTATATATACACTCCATCATCTCTCCCTGTATTTTTACAGTTTCCCTCCTCATCTTTACCTTTTCATTAGCTAAAATATTAAAATATTATTAAGAAACCTCTTCCAAATCTCTCTTACTGTCAATAACTTCCCTCTAAAATTATTTCCAATTAATTATATATATATAATCTCACAATTTTTGATATGCTGTCTCATCCATTAGATTGTGAGTTTCTTAAAGGTGAGGATTGCTTCCTGCCTTTTTTTATATCTCTATTGCTTAGCACAGTGCCTGACTTTATGGTTTGATACTTATATTCTCTTGATTTGTTGAATATTGATGATAATATATTATGATATTACTGTCATTTCTTTGAATGTTTTTCAAAGTAAGCAGATAATCAATGAAAGTTTTAAAATACTTTCATTATACATAGCTTTTAGTGGCAATAAAATATTACAATATATTATATGATTTTATTGTATATTGATAAATATAAATATTAATGTTTTATACATAGAATTTATAATCTAATGTCTCTTTGTCAGAGAGGATAATGGATTCTTTCAAATGGAAAATCATAAGATAATCATAAGACAAATTCCTGAAACTAAAGTGGCAATCAAAATTCTGGTTTCCTATCAAATTTCTTAAATTTTTATGTGTTAAGATTTGATTAGTATTTATGCAACCCAGAAATATTAATACATGACATCTCTCAAATAGCATCACATATTCTTCCTGTAACTATATAGGTGTAAAACACTAATTTAAAAAGAGTCTGGTCATGTTAGATAAATATGTATATGTTTATATGTATACATGCATGTAAGTATTTATGCAATTATAGATACATAATTAGAAGAGTCCTCAGAAAACATGTAACTCCAATCCCCTACTAGGGTGTAACAATCCTTTTTGTACAATTCCTGACAAGTAATCACCCAGCCAATTCTCAAATACTTCAGCTCATAAGAAACTTCTTATCCTATAAGCATCCCATTCCATTTTGTGGATAATTCTAAATTATTAGGAAATAGTGTTATGGAAAGAACACTGTAACTGGATAAAAAATAGGAAAGATAAAAAGATTTTTTTCCCAAGGATGCAGAACAAATAAGTGGAAGAACTGGGATTTCAATCCTGTTTAAGTCATTTAATGAATTTTAGTGACTCTGCCATCCCCAATAATCATTTGTTGGTTATTCCTTTCAGGAGAAATGTTTTTGAATCAGCTATAATAGATTAGTATTCAAATACTAGTTATATAGTTCCAATCAAAAGTTGTGCTCCAATAGAAGCCTTCAAAAAAACCCTAATACAATAGTGGAAAATTCTGCAAAAAGTACTTAGATTCACAGAGGTAGAAGGACTCCATCTCTCTTCACTCAGATCATCAGTTGTTTCTAAATGATTGTTTAAAGAAACAAGGAAAGAGTGGATTTTATCAAAAAACATCATAGGCAAAAATAGAGAAGTTGTAGTCTTCCATCTTACTCCTTTACCATCTTCCCTCTTTCCCTCAAAAATGGAGGGGAAAGGGAAATAAACATGTTATTATGTGTCTGTTTTGTTCAAGACACTGCCTTAAGCACTTCACAAATATCTCATTCAATCCTGTGAAGTAGGTGTTATTATTAACCCATTTTTCATAATGCAATAAAAATTACATGTAATAAAGGGCCATAGAAAGATAGGCCAAAAATTAACTAAATAATCATAAAGAATCAATGAATCAAACAACAAATTATAGAAACAATCAATATTGTTATCCAATCGAATGACAATAATGAGATAATATACCAAAACTTATGGGATATAGACAAAGCAGTTCTTAAGGAAATTTTTATATTTCTAGATGTTTATATGAATAAAATAGAGAAAGAGTAGAACAATGGATTGGACATGTAACTAAAAAAAGCTAGATAAAGAACAAATTAAAAATTTCCAATTAAATACCAAATTAGAAATTCTGAAAATCAAAGGAGAGATTAATAAAATTGAAAGAAAACTATTGAATTAATAAATAAAACTAAAAAAATAAAACTTTATGAAAAAACCAACAAACTGAGATAAACCTTTAGTTAATTTGATTAGAAAAAGAAAAGAAGAAAAGCAAATTATCAATATCAAAAATGAAAAGGGTGAAATTACTACCAATGAAGAGGAAATCAAAACAATAATTAGCAGCTCTTTTGCCCAATTGTATACCAATAAATCTGACAATCTAAGCGACATGGATCAATATTTATGAAAATATAGATTCCCAGATTAACAGAAAAGGAAACAAAATTGAACAAGTCATCATCAATGAATTCTTTAAGAAAAAATCTCCAGGACCAGATGGATTTACAAGTGAATTCTATGAAACATTATTAATTCCAATATTATATAAACTATTTGGAAAAATAGGTGAAGAAATCCTACCAAGTTTTTTTTTAATGACACAGATATAGTACTGATATTTAAACCAGAAAGATCCAAATACAGAAAGAAAATTATAGAAAGTAATTTTTCTAATGAATATTGATGCAAACATTTACATAAAACATTGCAAAGAGATTACAGTAATTTATCAAGAGGATAATCACCATGACCAAGTTGATTTATACCAGGAATGCAGGGCTAATTCAAAATTAGCCCCTTTTACAGTTGAGCAAACTGAGGCAGACAAAGATTAAATAAACTGCCCATATTTGTACTGTATACAGTGCAAATTTTCCTTACTTTTATCTTAATGCTCCATTCACCTAGAAACTTCAATAAACACCTAGAATCAAGAGAAAAAAATGTTGATGGGCAGGTAGAAAAAATTTTATGCAGAAACACATGTGAGTTTACAATCTTGTGTCAAAAGTTTCATTCTAACATGAAAGATCTGGGCACACTCTGAGGAGCTCTTATATGTCTAGTTTATTGCCCTTTGTCATATGTAACCCAGAAATGTCAGTATATGCTACCTTTCTCTCACACCTTCTTCCTACAAGCATATAAGTGCACAAGACTAAAATCATATAGTATCTTTATTTTTAAATTAAATAACATAAGAATCATACCCCAGCTTATAGAATAAGAAGTTTGCTCCATCCAGGCAACAGGCTTTCCATAGAGGACTTTTCACTCTTTGTATCTTTCATTCATTCTCTTACATGAGGCTTTAGAGAAGAGAGAGATCAAGATTGGCTCTTTCATTTTGATGGTTCACATTTGAGTGTCCTTTGGGTTGAGTCGCTTCTTCCTTGCAAATCCTGTCCAGTTGTTAATGTCCCATCTTCCTGGCTACTTTTTATCTTAAGAATCTATATCCTCAACACTAAGCAAGCAGAGTTTGCTTCTCTCAGCTTCCCTCTTTGTTCTTAGTAGCATCACTTCCTTTATCTCAGTTCCATGGCTGGGTTCTACAGTTCTGTCCCTCAGCAATAGAAAATACTTTGACTTTCTGCAGGGAACCTATTTTCTGGCAACTGATTCACAGGGAGAGATTATCTCGGAGTCTTGGCCAGTACTCTCTTTATTTTGAAAATTGTTTTTATATACCAAACTGGCCAATTTCATTCTAAAAGACTCTCAAGGTTCTATGGGAACCATTCTTTTTCTATTAGAGGACAATTTTGGATATGTTAATCCTGTTTCTTCTTTCCCAAAGTATACAAGCAATGTGATTGCTTTTTTTATCCTAACCTGACTTTTTCCCCTTTTATTTTTAAAATAAATTTGTAGGAGCTATTCCTGTATACTCATCTATCTATCTATATTTATCTATCTATCTACCTGTCTATCTGTCTATCTATTGTATAACTAGGTGATACAGTGATAGAGTCAGGAATACTATTCCTTATGAGTTCAAAACCAGCTTCACTTCCTAGCTGTGTGACCCTGGACAAGTCATAACGCTGATTGCACCAGTTCCTTGTGTGTAAAATAAGTTGGAAAAAGAAAAAGCAAACCATTCCTATATCTTTGCCAAGAAAACCCCAAGTGGGGTCATAAAGAATTAGACATGACTGACAACAACATCGCATAGCTTACATTTCCCCCTGTATCTTTTCTCCTTTCTAGAGAATGTTTCTCGTTAAATTTTGGGCTTCACAGAGGTAATTCCACTGTCTCCCCTCATGTTTTTCTAACCACGGTCTTCCTCCAGGGTAGCTGAGCTGGGTTATTTAAATTCCCTGGGGCTGAATCAAAGAAGATCCTCACAAGGGAGCAGGGAAGCTAGCAGCTCCCAGAAAAGATTCTGGCTGGCACCAAGTGTAAAGATTTACAGTTTTCTTAATGTGACTATCAAGAAATATTGCAGAGTAAGATTTGTTGCATGTTAAGAGTTAGGATTTAATGTTTTACCTCTCTGAGGTAATGTATACTATTTTAAAAGAGGACTGAAGGGAGTTTCAACCTGAAGGAATGAATCTCTAATAGTGGCATTTTGGGTTCTGTGAAGGAAAGCAGAGATAAACAGAACTATCCCTGTATTACACTGTAGGTATTCTCTAAAGAGGAAATTCAATTCTCATACTCACTAAATAATTTGGATCTCTCTTCTGGATAAACTAGTTGGTAGTGTAGTAGTGTATTATACTGAATAGAGTGCTCACTTTGGAGCTAAGGTAATAATAGATTCAAATCCTGCCTCAGGTATTGAGCTATGATATGTGGGACAAATAATTTAATATCTCAGATCCTCAATTTTCCATTTTTGCAAAATGAAGTTAATAATAGCCCCTTCCTCATGGAATATGTGTAAAGAATAAATGAAATAATATGCTCAAAACACTTTGCAAAATGATAGTAACACATGAGAAAAATTATTAGCTCTTTTGCCTCAAATACCTTATCTGTCTCTAAGCCTCAGATCCTGCATTGCAATTAAAGTTAACAATGAGAAAATTGAATCAAATAGTTTTAGCAATCCAGGTATTTTGATGAGGAAGGCTTCGTCTTTTTCTTCAAAGAGAAAAACATTATTATTATTATATCATTAACAATGCATACATATGTAAATATATACATGTATACACATATATAGAATCTTATGAGGTAAATGTTATAAATCTTTTATAAGTTGCTAATTTTATTTAAATGTACAAAAAATTTCTAAATTATTTTTAATATTATATATCACAAAACTATTATAATGGAATACTTAAATATATTTCTTTAATTTTCTGTATTTAGGTGTTTTAATCTAATCCATTGAGAAGAGATGAGATCATTGGTATTTGTCATTACAGTTAAATTTTACAAGAGCAAATGGTAGAGTTACTGGAGAAAGTTCTAGACCAGACTTACTCAGTTTGAATAATCAGTCCTACATTAGTCCAGCTATACAATAGATGCTTGATATTCTTTTTCCCATAGTTGCTTTCTGCAGAGATTCAAGGTGAGATTAAGACTCTGTCCTGATGAATTCTATTCCTTGAGTTCTGTCCAGTACAATTCAATAGATTTCCTTCCTATAATTTGCCCTTTCTTAAACATCTGAAACTAATCTAGTTTTGCAGGGAATTAAACTGGTGTTTTGCATACTTAGTGTGATGAGGTTGAACAATGTTAATATTAAAGAAAATTAACCTTTCTGAGACTTGTACTTTTACCCTTTAGAGCAGAAGTCATGGAGCCCACTAAGAATTTGTTATTAGCTTTTTGCCATTCAGTCATCACAAACTTGTATACATGAAAACTATCAATTTATGTTAATAATGATTATTATTAATATAGTAGCAATAGAGTATGGAATAGTAGAAAGAACTATGAACTTTGAGTAATTAAAACTGGGTTCTAGTCTCAGCCTTGCCTTTCACTAGTTGGGTGATCTTGAGCCTCAGTTTCCTGATAGTCAAAATGAAGGAATTGTACTAATTAATACCTGAAATTGCTTTCCTTTTAAAAAATTTGGTAGTTTTTTTTTTGATAATCTCTTTATTTCAAGCACAAATTACCTCCTTCCAATTACTCTTTATGATTTGTCTTCTCCTCAGGAATGGTTGATCAGGGAATAGGGTACTCATTCATATCATGCAAAACATTATTTAGGGCTTGTTTCTGATTGTGGTCCTTTTCACTTTCCCATGAAGTCTGGTTTGTTAAACTACCATTGTTTTGCATCATTAGGCTGCCATAAGTTGTTGTTTCCTGTGGACTTTTATCAGTGGTAGAAAGGATCCTTCTTGTTATGGTTACAATATAGAAAGGATCAAAATATCTTTTACTCGAGAATTAAATAAAATAAAATGTGTGCAAAATAACTTACTTGCTTAACAATTACTGGCATGTGAATTGTAATTCATGTGCATCTCACATACAATTGTTATATAGTTTATTATTGTATGGAACAATAAGTGGGATTTAAAGAAAATCCATTAAATTTTTAATCAATAGGAAAAAAAATTGAAGGTGGTGAGTTGTAAAGGGAAACTCCTGTATTTTGGAGGATTGTAGCTCTTTTAAAAGTGGGCCTATGGGTTAGTTAGCAGAGTTAATTGTTAAAAGTGGGGGAAGGAAGAGAGGAAGAATCTGACAGGGAATCTTGAATCTTTCTGGGATCTAAAAAAAGGAAGCTTAGGAGAACCTGTCTAGGCGAGAAGACAGTGTCCAAAACAAGTGAAATCAATAGGCAATGAGATGGAGGAAAAAGAAAACTTTATTTTAATGAATAAATATTTATTAAATGTCTACTATTTCCTATGTCTACAAATATAAATAAAGTAGTTAAATTTAAAGTTGTTTGAGATGTATTTTATTTGTGTCTTAAAGGAAGATAGGGAACCTATGGAGCAGAGATAAGGAGGGAATGATGTAGTGCATTCCAGTTGTATGGGATGTGAAATTTAAAGTCTTGGAAAGGGAACATAGAGTGTTTCTTGGGAAGAAGGTCTGTTTGCTGGATAGCAAGAGGGCAGAAGGAATAATAATGCCCAGAAAAGCTGGAAAGATAGACTGGATTTTTAAAATCTAAACAGAGGAGTTTATATTTTATATCATAAACATTAGAAAGTTATTGGAGGTAACTGAGTAGGACAGTGACTGGGTCAGAGTTGTGTTTAAAGAAAATGATTTGGTGAAATGTATTGTGATAGAATTGAGTGGGGAAAGAGTTGAGCCACAGAAAGAATTAAGAAGCTGTTAAACTGATTGAGAGGAGAAGCAATGAAGACTTGAACTAAACTGTGAGTGGAGAGAAGAATGACATGGGAGAGGCATTATGAAGATAGAAATAACAAGATTTGGCAACTGAATGGATATATGGGATGACAGATTGAGGAATCCAGTGTAATATAAAGTTGACGATCCTGGGAGTCTCTAAGAATGGTGGTGTCTTTGACAGATATAGGGAAGTTAAGAAATGAGGCCTGGGTTTAGGGAGAAGCCAAAAGTTCAGTTTGGAGCATGCTGATCATGTTGATGGTGAACTAGCAAATGATGTAGAGAAGGAAAGCTCAAAGAAGAGAAAACCAAGGAGAGAGTAATGGCACAAAAACAAAGATAAGACAGTATCTAGGAAAAGCCATGAGGCAGTTGGTGAAGTAGGATTGATGCTCACAGGAGAGATTGGAGTTGGATAAATAGATCTTGGCAATATCTGCATTGAAATAATAAATTTATCTGTTTATTGAGAGAGAATGAGTATAAAGAGAGGAAAGAAGAGGGTTCGGTACAGAACTTTGAGTAAAACCTACAATTAAGAGGCATGATGTGGATGATGAACCAAGAAATGACATGGAGAAGGAGAGATCAAAGAGGAAAAAAAACAGGGAGAGAGTAATGGTGCAAAAATATAAAAACTAGAGAGTACAGGAGAAAAGGGTACTCTTCAGTGTTAAATCAAGTTATGAGTTATGGCATTGACATGAGTTATGGCCATCAATATACTACTGTTAACTTTGGAGAGAGTAGTTTCCAGTGAGTGATGAAGTCAGAAGTCAGATTCTAGAAGAAAAGAAGAGAAGAAGGGATTGTAGCAAGTGTAAACATTTTTTTACTAGGAGTTTGACTGAGAAAGGAAGAGCACACATGAAATGAGAGTCTGGGAATGGAAGGGGCTAGTGAAGGTTTTTGAAGATTGAAAATAAAGTGCCAGTAGATAGGGAGAGGTTGAAAATTTGAGAGAGAGGAGGGATGGTTCAGGACACAATCTGCTGAAGAAGACAGGTATCAATAAGATGAAGTATACATGTTGAAAAGGGTTGCTTCATACAGGAAGAATGGCTACATCTTTGTCAGAGATAAGTGAAAGGAGAATTCAGTAGAAACTGTTGTCAAGGGGTTTTGATATATAGAAACTGAGAAAAGTAGCAACTCCTATTGAATGGCCTCACTTTCCCCAGTTAATTAAGAGTCAGGATTGTCACAAAGAAAGATGGAAAAAAGGAATTTTGGAAGGTTTAAAGAAGGGAAAAGAATGTATGGAATAACTTCTATAGAAAGGAGGATAAGGAATTATTTCATAAGGAATGAAAGGACAACTTACAATTAACTTACTTAGTGAAGGTCCAGTCAAGTTCAGAAATCATTAATATGTAGTGTATACAATTAACATGGTTATAGGACTTTTATTTATTTGTTTATTTATTTTTTTTGCTAAGGCAATTGGGGTTAAGTGACTTGCCTAAGTCACACAGCTAGGAATTGTTAAGTGTCTGAGACTAGATTTGAACTCAGGTCCTCCTGACTTCAGGGCTGGTGCTCTATCCACTGCACCACCCCAATACTTCTTCTAAAACATAAGTGGGAGCAGAAGAGGTAGATCATGGGACTAATCTAGGGCTGGTTTGGTCAGAGATGAAACAGGGTAAAGGGATTCAAGAGCAAAAATAGTACAGAATTGAAATGGATAGCTATTGGTTTGAGACAGAAAAGAGAGGAAAGTAATTTTAGAGCAAGATTAATAAATGGTTTGAGAAAGTGCTGAGGTCTGGAGGGAATAGAAGTCTCAATACGAATGTAGGATGGGTTTATGAGAGATGTGAAGAACAAAGAAAGGTGAGATGATAAGTAGTTATTTCCAGATATGGAAATATCCATTTCTAATTCAGAACACTTTTGGTCAGTGGTGAAGGATATTGTGTGGCTCTGCAGCTGATATAGAGTGAAGGAGTAAACCATGGGATTTAAGAAAACAGAAATGAGAGATCAGGGAAGTTGAAGGAATATATGTGAGGATATTAAAGAGGAAAGAAAGATGATGTCAGATGCTGAACTCTTTGAGAATAGTGAGAAAATAACCTGGGAGTCAGTAAACTGTGTTCACTATAATTTGGATTGGAAAATTTTCACTTAGTCATCTTCCAAGGAGGAAAAGTTGATATATTAAGAAAGTAAAAGAGAATCTTGCAGGGGTTATAGGTTCAAAGCAAAGCAATGAAATAAATAATTATTAAGCATTTACTATATGCTAGTCACTATGCTAGGTTCTGGGGGTACAAATATAGACAAAAAGGAAAAAAAAATTCCTGTCCTCAAAGAGTTCACATTTTAATGAATTGGAAGACTGCACACAAAAAGGAGCTGAATTTTTTTGTGGTGGCAAAGAACTGGAAATTGAGGAGATGCCCATCATTTAGGGAGTGGCTTAAGAAGCTATGGTATGTAAGTGTGATTGGACTTGTATAACCTCTATCAGACTGATTACTATCTTGGGCAGGGGTGGGAGGAGAGAAGAAGAGAAGAAAATTTTGGCACTCAAAATCTTATAAAAAGTGAATGTTGAAAAAATGTAAATAGCAGTTACATGAAAGCTATATTACATATATATATATACACATATATATATATGTATCAATTTCATTATCAATTTGGACATCCCTAGAAACTATACTGCCAAGGTCAGAGAACTTATCCACAGCATTCAAAACTTCACAATTTGCTGTAAGTGATGGTTCCATATATGGATGGCATCATACTGGCTGATGGAGGACCTGTATTTTCTTGGTGTTAATGGTTAGGCCAAAATTAGCACAAGCAGCAGAGAATTGATCCCTGCTTTGTTGCATCTCAGCTTCAGAGGCTGCACTGAGTCCTTAATTATCTGCAAACAAAAAAATCATGCCCCAATATTCCCTCCACTTTAGTTTTGGTGTGTAGCCTTTTTAAATTGAAGAATTTATCAGTGTTTGGGAAACTTTGAAGGAAAGCATGGGAGAGACTAGTATTATTACATTGATTACCAAACTGAAGATCAGCAAGCTGTTTTGCTGATCTCATTGTTGTATGCCTATGAAACCTGAATAGTATACCTGTGCCACACCAGAAAAATTGAATCATTTCGCTTTGATTTATTTAAGGAACAGTCTGAAGATCACCTGGCATGATAAGATATCAGACCCTGAGGCCTTTTTTTTTTTTAACTAAATTGCCAAGCATTCCAATTCTACCTCAGAGAGCACAACTCTATTGGGCTGGCCACATCGTTTGAATGCCAAATGTAGGCTTGCCAAAAAGATTATTTTATGAAGAACTCACACATGGCAAGAGCTCACAAGGTGGTCAGAATAAGTGATACGAGGACACTCTCAAGGTCTCTTTTAAGAACTTTAGAATCAATTGTATGACATGGGAGACACTGGCACAAGACTGCCCAGCATGGCGTGTCCTCATCAGAGAAGGTGCTGTGCTCCAGAAGCAAAGCAGAATTGAATTAACTCAGAAAAAACATAAGATGTGCAAAGTTAGAAAGTCTATCCCAAATGCTCATAGGGACTATTTGTGTGGCAGAGCATTCCCAGCTCATATTGGTCTGAGTAGCTGTAGTTGGATACAACTCAGCTCTAAGGTAGTGATGTCATTTTGGTTGTCTTTCAGAAATAAGGACAAAAACAACATTTTATATATATGTAAAAGGAAAGGTAAGCTGTACCTAATAGATGTGCACTATCCCGTGGAATTCTCTCTTTTTTTCTATTCTATTTTGCGATGGAAATGCTTGTTTTATTTCTTAATTTCAGAAGAAAAAAAAAGGAGCTGAAGTGAGGGTACCTATGAAAGAAGATGGCAGCAGAGTTGGAAAGTCATAAGCAGAGATAAGAAGAGAATGAAAGTTGATTGTCATGGAACCCTTCCTAAAATTGAGTTCCTGGGAGGAATTCACCATTAGGAGAAGTGGGGCCAGCACTGGGAATGGATGCTGTGCTGTAAGGAGACTTCAGGTGCTGAGGGAAGCTCCCTTGTAGTGGAGAAGGCAGCAGAGATATGGTGTTGAAGTTTGCAAAGTCAGAAACACAGCTAAGAAGGGAATGGGGAGTAAAGGATGTTCTAATTACCCTTTCAAGGCCATTGTGTTAGGGGTGTCAGAACAGGTGCAGACAGTACTGAAATGTGCAGTGTGGCCAGAGGGGAACCAGAAGTCAGTGAGATTTAACACTTGGAAAGACTGTTGAGGAAAGAGATCCAGCATAAAAGGGGATTTGACTCATTATGGATTAGGATTTCAGAGAGTACAGTGAAAGTGATGGGCAGGTTTGGAGTGAGACGTTGGAGGGGAAGGGTTAAGAGGGATAGGAATGAGAATATGGAAAGAGGGGACTGGTGACAGTTCTCTCTTAAGTGGCTGATGATTGATTAGTACAGAGTTAAGGAGAGAAACAAGAGAATCCATAGAAGTAATAGCAGGTGGTAGATGAATAGTGAAGCTTATAATTGTCAAGGGATGTTGCTGAAGAGTCTTGTTGACCATCCTTGGTCTGGGTCAGGCTCTAGTCTTCAGGGTATTATTGCTCCTGCTTCTCCTTGTTAGATGTGGCAGAATATAACTTGAAAAGAGACGGACATGATCAATAAATAGAACCTGAATCTCTGATTTTAGAATTTGGAAGGGATAATTTTAAGCAAGTCTTTGTGCCTCAATTTCCTTATGTAATTGAGAGGATTGGATTAGTCTCTAAGGGCTCTTCTAACATTTACAAAGGGACCTTTCTAGTAATTCATCTTTTAGAAGAGGATTTTTGATTATGATCTGAATAGTTGCCTGAGCTGAAATCCCTGTATTCTAACAGAGAACTCCTTTGACTTCTATAGATTATGAGAAGCTAGTAACTGGACGAAATTAACTAATGTTATTTTAATTTAAAGCAAAATCATATTGGCAAGTTATTATCATTCCATATTCTTCTGTAACATGTTATTATTTTGGAGTTTAATTTAGACTCTCTTATCCTTCTTCCTTGTCTTTGTGATATCTATATCTTTATATATAGCTAAGTATTCATAAAAACACAAATGTGTATATGTATATATTACTTATATATATGTATATATATATGCAAATGTGTGTGTACACACTATTAGCAAATGATCTTGAGGTTCATAAAGGGACCTGAAATTTAACACATTGATACACCAATTAAATGAATTTATCGTCTGAGAAAAAGTCCTGTAGGGAAGACAAGGGAGTAGGAAGGGAGAGTTTTCAATTCCTCATAGAGGAGTAGAAAATGGGTGAGATACAGCTTCTAGAGAATTTTGCACAAGGATTGGAGGTTAAGAGGAAGAACATCTGTAGACAAAGTAAGCCAAATAGCAGGTCCTAAACAAAATTTTGAATCTTACCCTTGAGCTGATCAAGGTTTCTAGCAGCTATAAGCACCTTCAAATTTGACTAGAATTCATTTGCAAAGGATCACTGGTATGTCAAGCAGTTCTGAACTTTAGAAATTCTTCCAATTGACTGGATGTTGTGTAACTACATTTGTCTTGTTCCCCTGTAAAGATGGGAAGCTCCAACATATCTAACAAACTATGCTCATTACAAAGCTCAAAGCTCATGTTCAACACATATACACAATAAACACACATGCGCACAGAGAGAGAGAGAGAGAAACAGAGAGAGAGAGAGAGAGAGAGGATTCAAAATTAGGTTATTTGACTCCAAGCCCCTCTTGTTTATTTTCCAAATATTACATAGCTAGACTTATAGTACAGAAAGATGTTACTTTGAAGAACATCTGTCTGTCTCATTCTTTCCCCTCATGTGCTTTATGCCTGTCTCCTGATTTTCATAATACAAAAGTCATTTAAGTGTCCTGCTGGCTTTCATTTTTTGGCATCATCCAACCCACCAGAATTACACTAATGTCATACAATGTGCATTGCAGATATTACCTGAAGCACGAGACATTCTTTTGCTCTACTTTCCTGATATGACTTGCTTCTTATACACTTCTATAGCTTTTATAGTTTATAGATGGAGTCCCTTATTAGAGTTGTGAGAAACAGTCAGGGATCACGATTCAAGTAACCTGTTCCCCTTGATATCACACCTTCTACTCCTGTAAGATCTCATCAGCTTTGAAACATCATTCCAACTTCCTTTTAAGTAGAGCATTCAGCTCAGATGTCTCCTCATCAGTCATTTGACTACATTACTTTGGGACTTTCTTGACTGACTTCTTTGTGATTTATTCTACTCTTTTGGGTTTTCTTTTATGTGTTGTCTTACAAGTTCCTTAAAAGCAGGTATTATCTTTTTTTTTTCTTCTTCACATTTTTATTCCCAGAATTTACTATGGCCTGATATATAGCAGGTACTTAATAAATGTTTATTGACTACTCCTGGTAGCCATTTCATTTAGGGAGTTTTTATTTACTTAACATGACATAATAGAAAGGCAGTCAAATTCAAGCTGTATGAGGCCCCATGTGTATATTTCTCCTGCAGAAGAGAGGGCTATAAATATTTGAGGGTGGGATGGGGGATGAACACTGTTTTGAAGTATCTAAAGGGCTTTCATGGTAAAGAGACTTTTTTTTAACTTGGATCCAGAGAGCAGAACTAGGAGCAATAGGTGGAAGTTTACTAAGAGGCAATTTTAGTCTTGATATCAGGAACAATTTCCCAAGAGCTACTATTACATAATAGAAGAATGAAATTACTCAGAAGAAGTGAATTCCTCTTTATTGGACATCTAAAAAAAAAAACCCAGATGGCCACTTGCCATGTGTATTGTAGTAAGGATTCCTTTTCAGGTATGAGATAATCAAGAAGATCACTTAAATTCCCCTAAATGCTTAGATACAGTAATTATAAAAGAATTCCTTTTTCTACAATATCTATATAGTAAATGAGGCTATTATCCAGACATATAAATAATATAAGATGAAAGCAACATGTTTTAGGAGTCCAATAATGCTGGTAGCATCTTCTGAACAAAGGAAAGATTGCATAATTAATCAATATGGAAAGGATCATCAGGATAAAAATTATTAAATTAATCACCTGTAACCAGGATGTATTTGAGAGAGAATGGTTAGGGGATAGTTTGAATTAAGGGGGGCTAGCTTTAAATCTTACTTCTGACATATACTAGGCCAATGACCACTGGCAAAAATCATTTAACCTTTTTGGAATCCAGGCAACTTTCCAAAACTCTAAACTGCTGACTAGGTATAGATTTCCATCAGTAGAATAAGTTTCCTCATTGGGAATTGCCCCTAATAATGAAATCACAAGTCTGAGTCCAATATATAATGCATACTTATTCTGTGTACATGTGTATTTAAATACTTTTATCTTTATTTTTCATCCTGAAAATTTCAAATATTTCAGCACATTCTTAAACTTATTTTTACTTCTTTAGCATCCTTCAAAAGAAAAAGGGAAAAAATATAAAGGAACAGTCTCTTCTAGATATGATAATTTGAAAAAATATGATTTGTATTGTTCCTAACTCTCTGTTTGACCAGGAGGAAAAGTGAATTCCAGGGGTAGGCAAATTCCCTGAAGATCAAACCTGGGAACTATTAGTAGAAGTGCTGATCTTAGCTGTCCTAAGGGTTCAGAGGAAGTAAGGTGTTTCTCAAACGCTAAATATAGATTTGCAGAACCCCATCAAATGGTGACGTTCAGCAGGAGTAGAGACAGGAAGCAGATATCTGGGGGAGGAAAGTGAGAGTTGAGGGGAAGACATTGTGCAAATGGAAAACATGCATGGAGTAGAATTGTGCATGTTATAAGTAAATCTGGGGAAAATGCATAGTTACCATACAGTGTTTGTTTCCCATTCAGCACAACATATTCTTCTGATTCTGAGTCAGATGAGATATGTGTGTGTACATGTGAGTGTGTATGTGTTCCTCTCCTAATATCACAAGGAATGAAAGTGTATAAATGCTTTTTTAGCTTTGTCCATTGCCTGGCTCCCTTATTCTCCTTTTCTCCCTCCCCCCTCCTGAATTTATGATTCAGAAATTATTCAAACTGACTTCAAGTCCTGTTATTTCTCCATGGGTGTTTTATGTCCCCTGATTTTCATCTTGTCACTGGGTTTAGAAGTAGTGGTATATCATTACATTCAAACACCTTCCTCACTGAGTCTGTCAACATGGTTAACTAACTACTGAGTAGCACAGACCAGGCAGAGTCCCTGAGTAATCCACTGAATGGGCTCTGGCAAATGTTACTTCTACAATTCTTGGTTCTTAGAAAAGAACAGATGCCTCAATTAGGGAAAGGCTAGACCACTAGCTTTCGAACCATTTGGTTATTTTCTATTCTCATATGCTAGACTATTGGATTGAAGGATTGTTTTCAGGCAACCACCTCCTTCTCACTTAAGGCTGTTGCTAATGTATAATCTGAGTATTATTACTCAACTATTTTTTTTTCCTTGTTGGAGATAATGTGGTTTAGCAGTTAGTTCCATGGACCACTGGACTTAAAATCTGGAGGATTTGGTTTTGAATCCCACTTCTGACACTTACTGAATAATGATGGGCAGGACACTAAACTCTCCAAGCCTCCGTTTTCTCATCTCTAAAATTGGAGTAATTATGTCTGTAGTATAGTTATCCCTTCTACATTAAGGGAATTAGGGGCATGGTCCCTCTGCAATCTGGAAAATCCACATAAAATTTTTTTGGCCCTCCTTTTGTACTGGAGAAGAATTACTATGGTATTAAATTACTATGGTATTAAAAAAATAAAATGTATTGATATTATACAATACCATATATATTACTTATGCATTTCTGGGTTTCTAAACTTTTTCTGTGTCATCAGCACTTCCACAAAACTCCCAAAACATTCCTATTTAATTTCCTATACCAATATGCACTATATCAATATTGCGATGTAGAAAGTCATAATGTGGAAGAGAGAACTATTTCTCAACATTGTTGGGAGAGTCAAATGAGCTAATGTATGTAATATTCTTTGCAAAATTTAAACAGTGCCAGGTTTGCTATCACCTTATCCCTTGTCCACTCATATTTTTTTTTGGAGAGGGGCAAATTATGGAAGAAGAAGAAAGATTGCTCAGGATATACACATCAATGTCCCTGAATCTTTGTTTTTTTGTATCCACATCCATTTTAAAGGAAGGCATCTGGCTCATCCCTAAACATCTGGACATATTCAAGTCTTGCATATATTCCTTCCATTATCATTTGTCTAGAGTTCATGCAGATTTTGAATGTACACTCTTAAAGATAACTGACTTTTCTGAAGATAGGGACAATGATGATTAGCCAGCTGTGCCACTCTCTATGTCTAGTTTCCTGGCTCAGGCATTGAATGAAAAGATGTTCCTGGAGTGGCTTAGTAAAACAGTTTGCATAATACAGGTGGATATTAGAATTGCCTTGAATGTATTGAGACAATGTGGAATCGGTCTTCAGCACCCTGACACTTGCATACATTTCTGTACACAATATCTCTGGGAGTGCATTACATAAATCTGAATTCTGAGCATAACTACGCAGACTTGCAAGCCGTTCTTCTCCAAACTCTATTATTTATAAGATTAAAACCCCTGAGGTTTAAAATGGCAGATTTATTGTCAAGTACAATGTACTTTTCATTCTGAATGGACAAAAGCTTTTGTGCCTTCCAGAGTCTGCAAGGAAACCTTCCCAAGCTGGCACTATACCTGTTGAGACCAACTGTTTTCTTTAGGGTACTCTGTAGGGGCCTCTACATGACACATCTGTACAAAACCTAGAGAGAAACGGTTTCCTCTTAATGTTTTACGGAAGACATCAACAGAATCTGGAGTTGTTTCTTGAGATCATTGAGAATATGATAGGGATACTTAGCTAAGCTCAGAAATAATTAAGTTTCTAGCTGTTTTGTTGAAACTTAAATAATATGTAATTATATGTATAGAAATATATGCATATATATATGTACACACATATGTATATATAATTTGCATATGGTGTTTTTGTATCTAGAATGATCAAAATTAAGCATTTAATGAATTTTCTTTCTTCTTTTTTAGTCCATGCTTTTATTTATTTATTTATTTATTTATTTTTTGGTATCAACATCAGCACAGTGATGTATTTTGTTAGGATGGTCAACTTTTTTTTTTATATGCAGAATAAACAGGACCATTTTTTGATAGGCTAACATAAGTTATTCCATGCTTATTTGCTTAGGATTGTGTTAGGGTTCAAGTTAAAAACTGGCATAATATTATAATATTATAACTAGGTAGGAACTTACATGGAAAAAAGCAGTGTGGAAAGAAATTTAGTTACACCTCTTTTACTGTCACTCTCACCCAACAATGTACTATCATCTTTCAGTGACATCTTTGAAAACAAACATTTCTCAAGTTCTCAATTATCTGTGCTAATGGAAAGAAGTAATGGTGTGAATAATCCTAAATTCTAAAGTTTAAAAGATGTGGACTTCTTTTATAGAGATTTATCTTTCTAATTATATTTTGTTTTGTGATATTACAATTATAGCAGTGTGCATTTTTTGAATCAGTCTACTTATAAAGAGGGAAAAGGCCCTGACTGTGCAAGATGGCAGCAAAAGCTATTCTGATAATGATAACTTGTCACATATTTTACACAGTGGATAACTCACACTTAGATAATCTATAGGTTATCCAATTGACTATATTATAGCTAACTTTCATTTAACAGATTTAAGGTTTGACATGTTTTTTCTCACTGGATCCTCACAACTACCTCATAAAGTAGGTGCTATTATTAGGTTTATTTTACAAGGAAATTATTATAAATTAAAATTATATATATGTACATATATATACCCATATTCACACACATATGTGTATTATATATAATAAATTATTATATTTCCTCTATTTTATGGGAAATTGAGGCTAAAAATGTTACTAGACTTGCAAAAAGTCACATAGTAAGGTACTGAGGTCAGATTCAATTTCAGGTCTTCCTCATTCCTATGCCAGTGCTTTTAGCATTGTACCAAGTTGTTTTTATACAAACATGCTGTTTATTCAGACATTTTAATTGTGTTCTATTTTTTGTGACCCTATTTGGCAAAAATATTAGAGTAGTTTTTCATTTCCTTCTCCAGTCATTTTATAGATGAGAAAACTCAGGCAAATATTGTCCAGAGTCACAGCTAGATTTGAATTCAGGAAGATGAGACCCGGTACTCTAATTACTATGCCACCTAGTTGCCCATACAAAAATATTTACATACTATAATATCAAGTTGATTATTAGAAAAGAATTTAAACAATAAAAATTGACAGATAAAAGTATTTTTAATAATTAGGTTAATAATTTTCTACAATTTTTAAATTACTTTTTCCAATTTCAGGAATAGGTGATATAACCCCATCAAAGAAAACCATCCAGGCAAAATGGGCTTATCAGGAGAGATAGGCCTACCTGCCGTCCCCCGCCCAGCCTTCACAGCTCTCCCATTCATATGGTTGCTGACTCATTCCAGCTGAATAGAGCATTCCCCAGACTGGGCAGGAAAAAAGTGACTTGGAGTTAGTTAGCATGTGTCTTATTTCTGAAGCTCTGCTGCTGTCTCCAGGGCCAGCCTTAAGCATAAGCAGAATAGGAGATTGCCTATTGGTATGATTCCTGAGCTGTTGCAGAATGGCCACAACTCAAAATTATCTCTTCCACCAGCCTATCAAAGTCTTTTAAGTAATTTTCTTGCTTTTCAAAAGTGATTCTTTCCTTAAGGTTAAGAAATTTTATCTCTGAGTCCTCTTTTAAAATTCAAATTTATTTGATAGGAAAAGAATTCCCTGAAAGTAATTATCTTGCCAAAATCTTGTTTTAAGCCATCATTGTGAAACTTACATTGAGACTGGAATGCCCAGGTTGTAGGACCCCATGGGTCCCCTTCATCATACCCAAGCTGCTTGCTGAGGATTAACACACCAGCCCTGAGGCAACTGCATAGTGCCTTTAAATAGTCCCATGAAATAACTGACACCTGTGTGCTCCCCCACCCTTAGAAGCACAGCCATTCCTTCTATCCTGGCACCCTCAATTTCTGACATCTGCCTTATAAACTTCTCTCCCACAATTCCTCCTGTCATGTCCTATATTCTAGCCAAATTGAGCTCCTCTCTCTTAATTGTGTCCCATGATTTCCACCTTCATGCCTATCTTTGGTTGTTAATACTTTAGGGAAGATATTGAGCCAGGGGGAAAAAAAAGAATGCCTTAATAAATAATTGCTTCCTTCTGCCTCCTTTTTCAAATAATCATTTATTAAATTCTTGCATTGTGTCAGGTACTGGCTAGACTTTGGAGATTCAAAGATGAAAATTAAACAGTTCCTGCTCTCAGAGAACTTACGTTTTCTTGGGAGAGATGGCATGTACATAAACAAGAATATAGACATCTCAGTGATGGAATTCAGTTCCAGATCACTGCAATAAAAGGAGTCACATGAAGGTTTTGGCTTCCAAGTACATACAAAAGTTATGTTTATACTACACTTACTCTATTAAGTGTTCAATAGTATTATGTCTTTAAAATGTACATATGTTAATAAAAATGTTTCATTGCTAAAAAATGCTAACAGTAATCTGAGCTTTCATTTAATTTTAAGCTTTTTGCAGGTAGAGAGTTTTGCCTTGATGTTGATGGCTGCTGACTGTTCAAGGGTGATGGTTGCTGAAGGTTGGGTTGGCTATGTCAATTTCTTAAAATTAAACAGTGAAATTTGCCCTCAAATTGAATTTTTTTGCTTGAATTTAAAGGCCATTGCAGGGTTATTAATTGGTCTAATTTCAACATTATTGTGTTTAATAGGGAGGCTGGAGAGAGATGAGGATGGACACTTGGAGCAGTCAGAACATACGTAACATTTATTGTTTGCTGTTTTAGATGGGCAAAAGTCATGGCACCCCAAAATAATTATAATCACATAAAAACCCTTATGATAGCATATCTATAGCAGATATAATAATAGTGAAAAAGTTTGAAATAGTTTAAGAATTACCAAAATGTGATGCAAAGACATGATGTAAGCACATATTATTAGTGCTGACAGACTTGCTTAAGCCAGATTGCCAAAAATCTTAATTTGTTAAAAACAAAACAAAACAAAACAAAAACCCACAATATCTGAGAAGTGAAATAAAGTGAAGTAAAATAAATGCAAAATACATTAAAAAATACAAGATAATTATTCATGGGAAGAAGACACAAGCAGCCAAGGGATCAGGAAAAGCTTCATAGCACCTAAAATGAGTTTTGAAGCAAACCACAAATTCTATGAGGTTTTAGGCATGGATTAAAGCAGGTGAAAAGGCACAGGGATGGGAGATGAATGGTCGTGTGTGTGTGTGTGTGTGTGTGTGTGTGTGAATAAAGGTAAGAAGGCAAGTTTAACTGGACTGAAGAGTGTAAAAAGGGGAGTATTTTATAATAAATCTAGAAAAGTAGGTTGGAGCTAATTTATAAAGGCATTCAAACAGGACTATGTGGATAAATATTCTAACAACCAGTATTTCAGGGCTATGTGAATAAATGTTTTACAATCAGTATTTCCCCTCTCCTCAAAAAAAAAAAAAAAATGCAAACTTGATACACTTAAACTGAATCTGCATTAACATTTCTCCCACTACTTTAAGTCTAGATAAACAGCAGCTTAGATTTGTAGTGTTTGAAGTAAATGCTCCCATTGAAAATTTTATACACTGAAAATTAAATAATTCACTCTCTTGAACCTCATGCTGACTCCAGTACACAACTGGTGCAAAGTATAGTTAGGGGATAGATAGTAATCTAACTTTGTTCTAATACAGACCACATGATGAAGAATAGTGTGATATAAAGCTGGGACATTCCAAGAGTGGTACAAGATAGCAGAGGGTCTTGAATGTCAGGTTATTTTGAAATTTACTGAGTAAGCAATAGGAACACGAAGATTAATCTACCAGTAATTTGAAAGATGGACTAGATATGGAGAAAGAGAAAAGGTAGGAAAATTTGTTAGAAGGGAATCACAATAGTATAGGCAGGTGGGCATGGTGAACTGTATTAGGACAGTGAAAATAGAAGAGGAAGGTAAGTTAATAAATTAATTATAAATGATGAGTTGGTAGATCTAGAAAAATATGGGAAGGCGATTATAGATATCTATATATACATATAGATATGAATGTATTTATATATGCATATATAATGTGTAAATATATATGTGTGTGACTATGTAAAAATGTATATATATATAAATGTCTGAATATATGTACACACATATATGTATATATATAAATTTATTTGCACTTAGTTGTAGCCTTCTTGGGGGAGGTAGGGAGGAGGAAAGAGATAAAAATAATAAAGTAAAAAGTACAGGTCAAAAGAAAACCTACAAGGAAGCAGAGAAAAAAATGAACAGCTCTGAACACAATGTGTGATATTTATTAAGTAGGCCTTCTTGAAATAAAAAATTATTGTCTCATATTTTGAGTCCTCTCATGTTCTGCTGGGTACATGACTTTTTTTTCTTCTTTTTCGATTTTGTGTTTAAGTTTTAAATGAGTAAATAAAATTTTGAAAATTAGTTAATCTGAAAGAATTAGCAAGCTAGTTAACTAGGAAGGCCATGACAATGGAAAGAAGAAGACAAGTATATTTTGAAGCACAGAAGGAAAAAAGGATAGGTTTGGTGTATGGTCCTGGGCAAGACTTTTAAATTCTCTTAGGATCAGTTTCTTTATCTGAAAAATGGAGATAATGCTAGCAGTTACCTCACTGAGTTGTTGTATATAAAGTACTTTGGAATCTCTAAAGTGCTCTATGTTACCTACCTACCACCAGGCACTTCATTCTGTAAGAAACAGGAGGGAGACTGCTTAATTGGATCTGTCAAGCCAGATTGGGTTAACCCCTCTTCCAGGGAATCTAGAAAAAAATGGGAATAAGGGAATAATGAAGTTTTACTTCATATTAAAAAAACACATAAATCTAAGTTAGAGCAGGGATTTGGGGGATGGATGGGTGAAAATCAATCTCCAAAATTAAAGTTCTCACATTACAAGGTTATATTACTTTGTTTGCAAATTTATTCCTTCAGCTCTCCAATCTTAGAAAAGGAACAACACCAAATACTAGATTTAGAGAGATAATCTAACATAACAAACATATATGAAAAGCTAGAAATCACTTGTATTAATTACTTCATTTCGGACCTTAATGTTTGTGCTTGGACATTCTTTATAAAGGGAAAATAAAACAAGCCAGACAGAGATGGAGAAGGGAGATTTTGAAACAAATATTTCTGTGCATTTTAACTTAAAAACAAACAAAAATTATATGGCTTGAAAAGCAATGTGGCTAACAAACGGGATGCTTGACCTAAAGTCAAAAAGTCCTGGGTTCAATTCAATAGGAAGTCATTCCAAGCCTTTATTTTTTCATCTTCAGAATGAGGACAGGAATACCTACATAAAAAGGTTGTTGTGAGGTTCCAATTAAATCATTTTTCATAAAGTGCTTTGTAAATTTTAAAGCATTATATAAATGTCAGGTTTTATTACTGATCTAGTGTAAGGCATAAAACAATAGAGAACACAGGAGTATTATTATTTTACTTTGGTTAGGAAAAGAAAACCTAGCAATTATTTTATTTGTTAAAAAGTTATAGTTCCTTCACTTTCTTAGGGTACGGTGGCAGACACAACAGGCAACATGAGGTACTTGCCATGCTATACCAGTTTGCCATGGAGTACTATTGTTCCCAAAAAAACCTCCATGTCATTGGCACATTCTTCAACTATTCTCCTACAGCCTAGTGGTATTTCATGGTCCATCAGTCAATAACCCGGGTCCCCAGTCTAATTGCCAAAGGCCTATATCCTGACTCCTAGCTGGAGGTTGGCCTTGAAGAGTATAACATTGTGTTTGCTAAATGTAAGCCTCATAATCTCAGGATTGTGTTAGCAATAATCTTCCTGCCCATTGCACAAATTCCTCCTTGTAAATGCCAGTGATCATGCTGTAGACAGGCATTTGCTAGAAAATCCTGTGGTTTTCCCTGACAAAACTAAACTTCTCATTAACTTATGAACATTTCCTCCTCCCCAATCCCTTTTAATTGTAATTTTACTTTAGGGTGAGTGAAATTAGAAGTTCAAAAAAAATCTATATATATATATGTGTATATATATATATATATATAGTGTGTGTGTGTGTGTGTGTGTGTATACTTTTAGTAGTGAGCATGAGCAGATAAATTCAGTCACCATCACATATGTCAGAAAAGAAATCATTTGTTGACATAATATTCAGATGGAAAACTTTCCAGAAGTTCCTTAAGAGAGAAGAAAATGGAATTCATTTTGCATAATTGAGTTCTAAAACAAGATTGGAAGGTGTACTCTTCGTTTACTTTATTTATTCAAAAGGGAAGCCTGTTTGGATTGCATTTATTTGAAATTCTCACTCATGGAATTTTTGAAATTAAAAATAGGAGACTATCCTCCATATTTCTAATTCCTATGACAACCTATTTCAGTCATTCAGTAAGTATTTGTTAAGGGCTTACTGCCTGTTTGGTATTGTAAGCTAAACAGTCCTGCTCTCAAGGAGCTTTACAATCTACCATGTTCTATGTTAGAGAAAACTATCTTTTCCTACTACAAGTCTATGTTTTCCCCCATGAAGAAAGTATGAACTATCACTGATTAATGCAAAAGACAAGATTCTTAGCAATAACCAGAATTTAAATAAAATGAGGACAAAGAATTAGAAAATATGCCTTTAATTGGCATGGATAGCAAGGAATCAATTGCCTGGAATCAGAATCTCATTATTAATCTAGTCTAACTGGAGCCTGAACAGGTTCCTCCATTGGCAATGTGTCTGTGACTGTTTCTATACAATATTTCAAGTGTCTGTCCAACATTATCTTGAAGACTTCCAATTACAGGAATCAGACAAATGGGAAAGAAACCAGTTGTATTTTGAGATGATTGTAATTGTTAGGGAGGTGTGGTGTTGTATTTTCAATTTTTACTGATTATTCCTAGCTCTTTCCTCTGAAGCAAGCAGAACAAGTCTAAAGTCTTTTTACTAATCAATGCAGAAGAACGAATAGTGTATTTATTTCCCCTCCCTCTATATCTTTGGTAGTATTGATCCCAGCTTGTTAAAGACAGACCTTACTAAATGTTTATTAGTCTAGCTAAAGTCATTCGTGTTCAGAAGACTTTTCTGAGTCATGTTGGAAGCAATCAGTTCAGTTATATCTTTTATATCACTACCCAAAATTCTGTTTTTTGTCGTTATGGAATGAATAATATTTATTAGGCTATACTAATTGTTGGGTCAGTGACTGAGTAAAGAGAAACTTGGGGTAGGAGTCCATTACAAGCAACTATCTTAACTATATAAATGACTGATATGTGGAAGATTGATTAATACTTATATCTACCTTTCATATTCCCTTTTTTCCTGCCCTACTAACTAACTTTTCCCTGATTAATAGTTAAGGAGAAAAAATCTCTTAACAAATCTCAAGCTATTTGAAAGTGGAATGGATTGGTTTTAAGTGAATACTGTTTGGCCACTTACAAGGTTGGATAGAAATAGACACAAAAAATAGAGTAAAAATTTCCTGCTCAAGTGGAACTAAATGATCTCTGAGGTCTATTTCAACTGAGATATTCCATAGTACTGAGTAGTTAACTTTTGGACATCTATGTCACGTCAAAGTATACATCTTTTATTTTGTCTTTAAAGGTACATTTTCCCTGGTCTTTTGTCTCACATCATAAAAAGAAAAAAAATAGAATCAATCTAAGATGCTTAGATTTAGACTGGATCTCTCCATGAAGAGTATAACAAGTCTGGTTCCACATATACTCTTGTGCTCAGAGTTTTCTTCTTTTTAATGACTGATAATCTTTTTTTCCATTAAAACATGTGACTCATTTAAAATTTACAGTGATATCTACACATATATGTATGAATGTATGTTTGTATTCCTCCTCTAAAATGGACCAATGGACCAAGAGTCATAGATTTTTAGAGCATGAAAGAGAATTTATAGGTCATTAAGGCCCTCACCATTTGTAGGACTTAGAATCATAAAATTTAGTGCTGAAGAAGACATTAGAGATCATCTACTCTGGCTCTTCATTTGAAAAATGAGGAAATCTGAACTTGACTACTCTAAAGTAAGGTGTATTATTAATTGTCCTACTAACTCTATCCTACCAATGATGAAGTATCAAAGGATTAGGTGATGGATGAGTAGGAGCTGAGGCAGAGAATGGTCACGAGGATGTTGAGGAAACTAGAAATCATATCATGTGAGAGTCAGATAAAATGACTAGAGATGTTTAATGTAGAGCAGAGAAAACTTGATGTGGATATGCTTGCTGTCTTGATGAATTCAAGTCATTGGTCCCAGATGAACCAAATACTCAGACCCTGAAAGAACTGGCCGATGTGATGCTAAGCCATTTTCAGTGATATTTATGGCCACAAGATTGGAGAAGGGCAAATGTTGACCTGTTATCCCCAAAAGGGAAGAGAACAGAATCTATGAACTAGGCCAGTGAGCATGACTTTGATTCCGGAGAAAAAAAAATTTAGAATAGATGATTAAAGTGTTGATTATCTCACATCTAAAGGGAACCAGTAATGAAGGGCAAAAACAGGTCATACCTAACTAGACTAAGCTCATTTCTTTTTTTGTAACAAGATTATTTAATTAATAGTTGAGGATATTTATGTAAACATAATTCACCTAGATTTTAAGAAAGTTTTTGATAGACTATCACATATTATTTCAATGGTGCACTGGAGAGATTTCCATTGGATAGATGGTAATACCATCACGTAGACTCAAAACAGATCATATGACAAGATTCCAAGAATAGTTGTTAATGATTCAATGTCAATTCATGAGAAAGTCTTTAGAGGAACACTCTAAGGATCTGTGCTTGATCCTCTACTGTTTAAAATTTATTTCAATTTAAAAATATTCTGAGAAAGAGTCCATAGGCTTCATCAGATTGCCAAAGAGGTGCCTAACACAAACGATGAAGAATCTGGGTTTAATATGATGAAATTGATGATGGTAATGATGAAATTCAATTGACGACAAATGTCAAGTCTTGTACTTTGGTACATAAAAGATCAACTTCACAAGTATAAGATATAGTTAAACAGCAGTTATGAAAAAGATTTGGGGTTTTAGTGGACTAAGGATTCTTTGTGAATCAGGGTGCTGAAGCCAGCAAAAGTGTCAAAGAAGTTTTAAACTTCCTTAAGAGAGATATAACTTCTAAGTTTTATATATATAATATGTATATATATATAATAGGGTGGTAATAGTCTTTACAATACTACATGCAATATTCTGCCCTCATCAGACCTTATCTGTACTATTATGATACTTTCTGGGCACCATTGTTTAAAAAAAAAGCATTGAAAGGACAAAGAATTTTTAATTCAAAATGGGTGGATGAAAAGACTTAAGTCTATATCATATGAGAATATGTTGAAGGAACTGTGGATTTTGGCCTGAAGTAGAAAAGAATTGGGCTAGAGATGATAGTTGTTTTCAAGAATTTCATACATGATCTTATGGGAGAGTTCCTAGATTTATTTACTTTGGCCCAAGGAACAGAAGCAGAAGCAAACAATAAAAGACAAAAAATCAAACCCTTAGACTTTATGTCAAGAAAAACCTCCTAACAATTAGATATATCCTTAAGTAGAATGGGCTGTCGAGAAATGGTAATTTCTTCTTCTTTCAGTCTTTAAGCAGGGGATAGATGATGATTTGTACCATTTGTTGTAGTAGAGGTTCATTTTGTTTATAAGTTGGATTAGATTTTTGAGGTTTTTTCCAACTATGAAATTTTGTCATCTTTCAAATACTTGGAGGGCTTTCATTTGGAAGAATGATTAGATTCATTGCATGTAGCTCCAGAGAATAGAATTAGGAAGATAATGTGAAAGCTACAAGGAGGCAGATTTTGGCTCAAATGTTAAGAAATAATTTCCTGGCAATCAGCAAATCTTGAAGAAGTTTTTGTTGTTGTTGAAGTATTTTTTTTAAGTGATGAGTTTGTTGTCAATGGAGGTATTCTAATAGATTCTGTTTGTCCATTTATTGGGGATGCCATGGAAGTGATGCATTAGGTAAGTGACTGGATTAAGTAACACTAAATTTCATATTAATTTCAAGCTTCTGTGATCTTAATTTAATTACTAAAAGTTGTTGGACTTTTTTCTTCCTTTGATGACTAGACCAAATTTTTTTAAACTATGGGTCATGACCCCTTACAGGATCATGTAACTTAATGTGGGCATCACAAAAAAATGGCAAAAGTAAAAGATATCAAATATTTGACTAAGATTTAATTCTTTATGTGAAAATAAAGAAGCACATCCATCTCATTAGTATGCAAATTTGCTTTTATATTTAATAAATTATAAAATTGTATGCATACCAAAGAATTGTTTTAAAATACATTTTTTATGATTCATTATCAGAAAATATTTGATTTGTATACCTATTTTATATACTCATATATACAAAGTGGTGGAAAAATTTCTTGGGTGAAATGGGGTCATTTGTGCAAAAAAGTTTAAGAAGCCCTGAAGTATACCAAAATTTCCAACTTCTGTTCTCTGAATTTACATAAAAAAAGTCTAATCTCTCTTTCATATGACATTGTGGCTTCATATTTACTAGCTGCCTGACTGGGTAAATAATTTGACTCTGTTTCCATCAGTTTTCTCATCTATCAAATGAGCCAGAGAAGGAAATGGCAAACCTCTCCAGTATCTTTGGCAAGAAAACCCTAAATGGGATTGTGAAGAGTTGGATACAACTAAAAAAATGATTGAACTGAACAAAGGCTTTTGAAGATAATTATTATATCCTCCCCTTCCCCCAAAATAAAAATCATGTCTTTTCTAGGCTAATAATGCTTAGTTCTTTCAACCTACTATAATAAAATATTTTTCAGACCTTTTGCCATCCTCTCACCAAAGTTTGTTCTCTTTTGGATGAGCTCTAATTTGTCAACGTCCCTAATAATATATGGTGTCCAGAAGTGAATGAAACAAGCAAAATATCCTGAGAAGAACAAAGAAAAAGAGACTGTCACTTCATTTGTTTTGTGCATTATAATTCTATTAACACTTTTGCTTTAATTTTTCAAATAATTATACCATTGGATGCATATTGAGCTCATGGTTAACTAAAAGTACTAGATTCTTCTTTGCTATAATTGTCATTTAAAGAAGCCTATACATCCTGTATTTGTGCAGTTAATCTATACTGAATTCAATGTTGGATTATATATATATCTCTTACATTTATCTTGTTCATGGATCTAACTTGTTGATGTTGTTTAAAATCTTGACTGTCCCTCATTGCTGATGCTTAAATTGACTAACTATCCAAAGAACTAGTTAATTCAATCCAACAGTTTCTTTTGGCTATTTTGAACTGAATTAATTAGCTTTTTTTCTGACATTATTTGGAATAAACATTATCTTAGCAAGATCATCCAGAGAGTCTTACTCTCTTATGGGAAATGAACTCCAGAATGTTTCTTCTTGATGGCATTTGATGATCTTTATTCTCTGTATTTTCTATTCTCCTTATTCATTATAACCAATTATGTTTCCCTTAACAATATTACCATACATACCACCACAGACTAGATCAGTCTTTGATTCTTCTCTTTAAATGTCTCTTCTTGCCATCTTTTTACAATCTTACAAGGAAGGGGGAAAACAACTTAAAAGGTTCAGAAGATTGGAGAATGAACTAAACTAACCAATTCTGGCAGTCCTGCCCCTCACTAGGATACTTGACCCTCTTCTCACTTTCTTGAAAACACTATTTTTCTTTTCCTGATACCTTTAGAATACAATTTCAGAGAGCTGATCATGATACTAAAAGAGACTAGCTAGTTTTTCAACAAGTTCAAAAATATTTTAAAGATATTTTGTTTTCTTATCCTTCATATAATAATCTGCCACAATTTACGTTGCCAAAATGAGCTTCTAAATACACCTATCTGACCATGTTACTTCCCTTCTCAAAAACTTTCAGTGACTCCCCATGGTGTTTAGAAAAAAAAAAATTAGACTGGCATTTAAGGACTTCCACAATCTTGTGGCCTTATTTTACTGTACTCTCCCTTAACGTAGACTACATTCTAGCTAAACTGGTTCTGCTAGATTGAAGTCTATTTAAAGTACAGCAAAACTATTGCCTCAGTCAACCTTCTATTTTTTGCTTCCATACATTTGTGAAAGCCACCTCCCTAGTTTGGAATCCCTGTTAAAATTTTTCTTTTCCCTGAAAGTTCAGTTCAGATTTTATCTTTGTGTTCTTTTATCTGATTCCCTCCCAAAAGGGAAATCCCTCCCCACCCCCAAAAGAAAGTTCTCTTCCTTCTCAATGTTTTTCTAGAGTTGATTGTCTGGATTTCTTCTTTCCCCTATGTTTTTATTTTATACTTTTTATTGTATTTATATATATACATATATATGTATATACAATGTATATGTGTATATACATATATCTATATCTATATATCTATCTGTGAACACTCTCCCTATCTCAAATTTCATTAAAACAAATTCTTTGGAAGCAAAAACTGAGTTGTTTTGCATCTTAATATCCTCAACACTTTTATATACATGCTTAATCAGTTTTCATTCTGTCAAGTATTTATTAAATGCATACTATGTGCCAAGGAACAAAGGCAAAAATGAGTGAAAATGCAACTTAGAACCCTCAAGGAACCAATTTCCTCTTTCTAAAAATTATTGAGGGAAAGCCTCACAGGCACATATAATTAAATACAATAGATTCAAAAGGAATTCAAGTAGATTCAAAGGAAACCAAAAAAGGAGAATACTAGCACTCTTGGGATCCCCTTCAGCTTCCTGTAGATGCCATACCTAAGCTAAGGCTTGAAGAAAGCCAGAAATTTCTTGAAATGGATGTTGGGAGGGAGCATTTCCAGGTCTATGGAGGATTACTAGCATTAGGTATATGTGGGAAAAGGCCAGTTTGTTGGTGATGTAGAATTCCTGAAGGAAAGGCATAAACTATAAACCTTGAAAATTAGACTAAGACAGATAGGGAAAGGCCTTGAATGTCAAGTAGAGCAGATTTATTTATCCTAGAGGCAGCAAAGAGTGTCTTGATCAGGGGAGTGACAGTCCTGTGCAGTGGAAGTATCAGTTTGGCAACAACATAGGGATGTTTTGGAGATGGAACAGGCTGGATAGAGGGAAGCCAATTAGGAAACTCTTGCATTAATCCAGGTAGGAGGTGATAGGAAATTAATCAATATGTTATCCCTGTGAGCAGAAAGAGTCAGATGTAATATATGTTGTGGAGGCAGTATTGACAAAACTCAGAAAATGATTGTATATGAGCATTAAGAGAGAGGTAAGAGATGAGAATGACTCTGATTTTGAGAACTTGAAGGGTGGCAATAGCAACAAGAAATAGAAAAGCTACGAAGAGTGTTTTTTTTTTCTTTGAGTCAGTAGAATGAGATCTGTTTTAGATATGTTGTGATTGATGCATATAGGACATTCATTTAGATATGTTCTTGGGATGTTGGGCTTAAGTTCAGAAGAGAGGCTTGGATGAATGAAATAACTTGGTCAAAACATGAAAACCGTTCTACTAGTGTTAGGGATGGAAGCATGAAATTAGGCACATATCTTTCCTCAAGTATTTTGTAATTTAATAGAGGGCAATAGATGCAGACAAATATCTAAAATACAAACCAAAAAATTATAAATGTGAAAAAAAGTTTCAATAAGTTGCTGTTACAATACAAGAAAGATGAGCTTACTTTCATCTGGGTGATGGGGATAGAATTAGAAAGCTTAGAGAATGTGATATTTGAATGGAGTCTTAATGAAAAGGAAAAATATCAAAATTTAGATATGGATCTTTGAATGGGTAGTCATTAAAATAACAGTAAAAGAAGTTTTCAAAAAAAAACAACGATTTGGTAAGTGAATACTTTTATAAACTGAAATTGAAAAGTGTTGCTTGTTTTAGTATTGACTACATGAATTCCATGAGCCTATCCTTGATCCCTTAGTCAATGATCACTTTCCCCCTGCTCAGACCTCACATAACACTTTTATAAAATGAACCTCTTATGAATCCTTGTGTATTATAATTGTCTCTGTATATGTTTCTTTATTTAGATTCTCTGCTCCATTAGTAGGAATTGTGTCTTGTAGAAACATTGTCTTGTCATCCATTGCTTAGCAAAACGCTTGTAAAGAGTAGGTGTTTAATAAATGTCAAACTTAACTACCATCTCCCCTCAGATGCCAATGGAGATATAATTATATGATTATAATACATGGCATTGTGATCGATTCACCAGCTTTTTCCTCTCTTTGAATAACTATCTTCCTGGAGGCAAAAAGACCTGAGTCGTCATCTGACTTCAGATACTCATTAGCTGTGTGATGCTGAGCAAGTCACTTAAGTTTCCTCAATTATAAAATGGGAATATGAATAGTATTTTACTTCCCAGATTGTTGTGAGGACCAAATGAGGTTCTGTCTATTTCTATGTATTTATAGAGATAGATATAGATCTATATATACATACTCACATACTTAGATACAGTGTCTGGTATATAATAGACACTTAATACATGCCTTATAATCCTTACTTATAGTCATTACTTCTCTTTTAGGAATATATGAGATGTTCAAGGAGGACTAGTACCTCTGTGGTGAGAGTTTGCTTTTCTGGGATGCTCATCCATCTTTGGTATCTATCTGCCACCCAGCTCTCACCTGTGGCTTCAAGATGTAGCATACACAGGCACATCCTGGTAAAATGATCCTAGCAGACAGGCTAAACCAAGCTAAGGGTAACCAACAGGCCTTAAACCTACCCAGGGAATTAGGAGGATGTCTACTCCAAGCATGTGAAGACTTTCTAGGTGGGAGGGGTAGGTAACAATTTGTTCAATTGACCATGAAGGCAGCTGAAGCTGGTGCTGGGGAGTGCTTAGAGCTTGGTCAGACAAGATCATCACTAGATGTCTTGATATTTTTCTTACCATGAAACTTGTGACTGCCTCACTTAAGGCCAAATTCACTTGACTTCATATGCAAATCAAAGCAACACCTTCTTCTAAAATGATGGATAAACAACTTATGTCTCTTTTTAAAAATTTTATTTCATTCTGAACTTAAGAAATAAAACAAAAAATTTCTATGACATAGACTAGAAAATAATATATAAATATATTATAATATATATTACAATATAAAAATTTATATTTTTATATTATTAAAAAAAACTTTTTTTTCCTTTTTTTTCTCTCCCCCAACTTCCCCAGGGAAATTCTCTCTTTTAAAGTGAAATTTACTGGGGGGTGGGGGGAAGGAGGGGAAAAGCTTGGAACAACAAAAAAAAAGTTTTTCAGAGGTCAATGTAGAAAAATCACTCATATGTTTTGTAAATAAAAAGCTTTTAATAAAAATAAATAAAATTAAAAAAAATAAAGTGAAATTTACTCCTTTTGAAAACATTATTAAATAATAGAGGTGCCTATCTCAGCAGAGGTAGTAAAATGGCTTAAAAAAACATAACATTTTCTAAACTTTTTGAATACCTGGTTTCCTTTTGATCATTAGACAAAACAACCCAAGGAATACCATTAGTATTCATTTATTGAGAAAAGAAATGGTTACAAAAAGTTACTATAAATTTGTGATGCCTTTAAGTTGTTTTTTCACTTCTGGCTGTGATGGGGACAGGCTGTTCTAGTGAATGAAATGCTGAATTTAGAGGTAGGAAATCCTGGCCTCAAGCTCCACTTCTGACATATACTAACTGTATGACCCTAGAAGAGTCACTCTAAGCACCCCAACAACTGCTAAGGGCTTAACTATTTAGTCAAAGTTTATGATACACCCTGGTGAAGGAATATTATCCATAGTCAGAGCTCTCCACACTAAGGAAATCACAAATCCTTTGGAGTGTCTAATCACAACAGCATCTACATATATTTGAAAAATTGCAATTCATGGAAATGTGAGGCATATTATTTATTCAGTCAAAGAAGTATGTTTTCTTATATATTCAACCCAAATTGCATGCTTTGTTGGAGCTAAGTAAGGATCAAAATGACAATGGTTGGTACAAAAATGGATTTGTGAACCTTTTCACAATAACTCTGAAGTTCTCTAACAGTGTGTGGCCTGCAGGTTAGGAAGCACTCATCTAGTTCATCCTCCTGCTTCTAGGAAGGAGCACATCTATACTATTCCAGAGAGAGGGATATTTATTTGATCTTTTATCTTTTCTTCCCCACAGCTACTTTCTATTACCGTCTGATAGGTTTCATGGGAATCTGTGTTCGTTGTGATGACATTCTAAAGGGAGGCTGTCTAAGATGAGCTGGGAACTATCTCATATGGCAGATATTTATGCACATATTTAAAAATCTAAATATAAAGGTTAGATCATGGGCCAATGTTCAGGAGACAGAGAACAATTTCTTATTTTATCAAAATCAGTTTTCCCAGCTCTTTGCAACTAACTGTAGAAAAGAAGATTTTCTATTGGCATGTCAGTGGCAAGATTTGGGCTTTTGGTTCTTATAATGATGCCAGAGGGAGGGCTTTTTTGTGTATTTTAGACTGACAGGCTAATCTTCAGGTGCAATGTATTTCAATATTAAATACCTTGCTACCAAGATGAAGTGATGAATCAGTTATCAAGGAAGCATTTCTAGAGTCTGTTGTCATCATAAAATCTGGATTAAGCCCACTAAGTTTGCATAAGAAAAACCACTAACCTGTTTGAGAATTTTCAAGTGACTCATTATTAATTTGCAGCTCTGTATGGTTTGCTCATCATTAAAATAATATTTCAATTAACCACTCTAGGTTTTTGGATTCTAGATAGTTAAACTGTTTTTTTTTTAAATAAACTTTTATTTTTCAAAGAACTCTTTTAAAAATAAATGCTTGTTGTAGGGTCTTGTTTATTTAGGGTGTTCCAAATTTAAACCAGAAAATGTTAACAAATGACAACAAAGGGAGATTGCTCTTTTATTGAGCACATGTAATTAAATTTATTAAACAAAACTTTGAAATTAATAACATTTGTGCTGGTGGTGGGGAAGATTCATTATGTTTTTCACAAAAATGCAGAGTAAATATCTCCGATTAATGGCAAAAGGAGTGCGATCAGTTTTTGAAGAATTCAATACTAGCTATCATTTAATGTTGGCCTAGCCCTTTCATTACTTAGAAAAAATTTAAAGTATGGCAATGCATTCAGAAATATCAAATAAAGTTCAAACTGGTTAAACTTAATTTACATCATATTACATCAGATCAAATTTCTAGTTATTTCTTCTATCAGGGTTTATTATATGACTGTCTTTTAATAAAGACTTGAGAAATAGAATGATGCCTTGGTTTTGCTGCAAATGGAGCACATATATTTATTGCAAATATGTGCAAAGCAATCATTCGACAAAGATGCATGTCAGTCAAACAGATGTCACCATATTAATGCTCTTTTTCTAATTGAGAAATGGAGTTAAGGTGGCATTTCTATCATGATGTCCACTATGATTGACATATGTCTGCAGGAGTACATCTCTGTACACACTCCCAGAGTAAATAGGATCATTTCTTTTTTAGAATGGTCTTTCAGAACACAGTTCTTTTTACATGTAAAGGCAAAGAAAATTCAAGCAATATTTTTCATAGCATTCTTTGTGAAGATATTTGAACTATTAAAAATGCTGAAACTGTTAGAAGAATTCAAGTTTGGAAATTAATTTTCTTTTCATTCATCATGATTAGAAATATGTGCCTTAGATTATATTTGAAATATAATAGTAATAAAATACTTATGTTAAAAAGCAACTGCATACTAAAAACTCATTATTTTCCTCTTGCTCTCTTCCCCTTAAAAGAAAAGATAAATATATCTTCAATTCATGTTCAAATTCTGAAAAGGGCCTACTTTTCATTAATTTCATGGCTTCAGAAAACAAAGCATAGTGTACATATGACATATTTGAGACTCTTTAAATACATTTCTTTGCAAACAGTATTTTCAGACCTCTTCTGTAATAATTACTAATAAATAAAAAGGGCTTCTGTATTCAGGGACCTACAGAATATATCCCTTTGGCTTTAATCTTTCCTTCATTTTATTTGAGTCAATTTTTTTTTTAATGTAGGAGAGGAAATAACAACTATACTCTGAATTTACAAGGTAAATTAATGCTGTAGATTATGCAAATGATATTGTTGAATGTTTAACTTCTAAGTAGTCTATTCCACAGGGGGGAACTATCTGATAGTAGGAATACATCCTGTGTTCCCATAAAATGGTGATAAGGATAATATTCACACTCATTCATCTTTCAACCATAAATCACTTTGTTTTGAA
>JAJPUD010006005.1:24038-29038 GCA_023553655.1 Myrmecobius fasciatus | reverse complement strand
ACCGTTGGCTCAGTGGAAGTCCTTTTTAAAACTACACCTTAACATTTCGCTTCTCTCTCAGCCTGGTCTGAATACTTGTGTGTTTAGGGAATCAAACCTACCAAAAACCTGTGGAGGTTTTAAACTTTGTAAATTTGATTATAGGAGACTACAGTGATCCTGAGTGTCATGTTATTTTTTGCCTTTCCTGTAGTACCTTTTTTCCTCCCATCCATGTATGATCCCCAAGAAATTTTATCACTGGTTCAAGACTTTCTATGGGAGGGCACCCACTCAAAACTATAATTCATGAGGCCTTAGGATGTGGTTATTTTTATCAGCCAATCAGAAAACAGATTATTTCAAAACAAAGGACATTCAATTTGACAGCACCCTAAGGAAACAAAAGAAACATTTTCTGTCATCACCCACCACACCAAGGCTATAAGCAAAAAACACCCATAACCTGAGAATGAAGGTACAACACATAGGAAACAAACACATGTAGACTGGACAAAGCCTCTCCAGGAATCCATGTGACCAAGGCGCTCCCATGGAGGGTACATATATTAGGAACCTGTGGCTAGAGCAAACATGTAGAATAGATTTCCAGGATGCACATTTATCTGGGACAACTGACATTTTTGATGCTACAGAGATTGTAATGTCCTCTGCTGATATAATTGTGCCCTTCACTGCTAGGGGTCACATTTCTACTCTCCCATCACTTTTCTGCTGCTGAGCATCTCGGCTATTTTTCTGATCATCAGACTCTTCTTTGATATGTTCTGCTGCTCTTTATGTCCATTTGATAAGAAAGTGGTTCTAAAACTTAGTGGTCTTAAGACCCCTTTACACTCTTAATTCATTATCATTATCTCCTATTTTTTTTTTCACTTTTCCACCATCTCCCTTCTTCCTAGCTTCAGAGACAGCTAATATAACACTAGGCCTGGAATTAGGAAGCCCTGAATTCAAATCTAGCCTTAGACATGAACTAGCTGTGGGATACTGGGTATCAATCTCTGTTTGTCTCAGTTTCCTCAACTGTAAAATGGGGATAACAATAGCAACCATCTTACAGCATTATTGTGAGGATCAAATAATAGATTGTAAAAAAGTGCTTGGCAAGTAGTAGGTACTCTGTAAATGCAAAATCCCTTTCCCTCTCTCCCCTTCACCTACAAATTCCCTATTACTGTTTGGGCTACTACCATTTTCTTAGTTACCCATACTTACTAGATTGTAAGATTGTACTTACTAGACATCCTAAAGGGGCAGCTAGGTGGTACAGTGGATAGAGCACCAGCCCTGAAGTCAGGAGGACCTGAGTTAAAATCTGGCCTCAGATACTTAACACTTCCTGGCTCTGTGACCCTGGGCAAGTCACTTAACCCCAATTGCCTCAGCAAAAATAAATAAATAAATACATAAAAAGACATGGCTGAGATTTACTTAAGATTCCTTACTCACTAGGATTCCTTGCACATCCCTGACTCTCACTCTCTCTCACCTTCACGTTCAAAGGGTTGCCAACTCCTGATTTTACCATCGTAACATCTCTCAGTTATGGCTCCTTCTTCTGACACTGTCATCACCTTGAGGTAGGCCCTCATCACCTCAAGCCTCTTGCAATGGCCCATTGTTGAGTCTACCTGCCATAAGTCTCTACCTAATTCAGTCCATCTTTCACTAAGCAGTCACACTGATCTTCCTAAAGTATTGGTCTAACCACATTTCCCTACTCTGTTCATTAAACTGCAGCATCACCTTATCACCTGCGGGGTCAAATATGAAATACTTTTTTTTTTAACTTTCAAAATCCTTTATAACCAGGCTTGCCCACCTCTCCAGTATTCTTCTACCTTTCCCATTTCTACTACGCAACTATTCTGTGATACAATGACACTGGTCTCTTTACTGTTCTTTAAAAAAAATTCTTCACATCCTAGCCCTGTGCATTTTCACTGACTGACTCCACACCCAGAATATTTTCCTCCTTCATCTCTTGCCTCCTGGATTTATTTTACATCTCAACTAAAGTCTTACCTGAAGAAAAAATGAGACTGATGACAATGTATACCTCCTGCCTCACTTAAATCTAATTCAATTCTAAGCCATGGCATCACTCTCCTAATTTAATTGGTCTTCTTTGAGAATGAAAGACACACCATACCCCAATTCATAAATGGTCAAAGGATATGAATAGGGAAATTTCTATTGAAGAAATTAAAGCTATCTATAGTCACATGAAAAAATGCTCTCAATCACCATTGATTAGAGAAATGAAGATTAACAGATCTCTAAGGTGCCATCTCACACCTTGGCTAAGATGATGGAAAAAGAAAATGGTAAATATTGGAAGAGGATATGTGAAAACTGGGATACTAATGTATTGTTAGTGGAGTTGTGAACTGATGCAACCATTCCGAAGAGCAATTTGGAACTGTGCCCAAAGGGCTATAAAACTGGGAATACTTTTTGGTCCAGTAATTCCACAACTGAATCTGTATGCCAAAGAGATAATAAAAAAAGGAAAAAGGAACCACATGTGCAAAAATGTTTGTAGCAGATCTTTTTGTGGTGGTAAGGAATTAGAAATTGAGGGGATGCCTATCAATTGTGGAATGACAATGTGATGGTAAATGAATGTAGTGGAATACTACTGTGCTATAAGAAATAATGAGCAGACTGATTTCAGAAAAATCTGGAAAGACTTACATGAACTGATGTTAACTGAAGTGAGCAGAACCAAGAGAACATTGTAAACCATAACAGCAAGATTGTATGATGATCACTTATGATAGATTTAGCTTCTCAGCATACAGAGATCCAAGACAATTCCAATAGACTTAGGGTGGAAAATGCTATCTACATCAGAGAAAGAACTTTGGAGACAAAATACAAATCAAAGCGTATTTTCACTTTTTTAGTTTTTTTTCTTTCTTATGGTTTTTCTCTTTTGTTCTGATTTTCCTTCACAGCATGACAATATAAAAATTTGTTTAACATGATTGTATATATATAATCTTTATCATATTGTTTGCTGTCTTGAGAAATAGGGAATAAGGGAGACAAGGAGAAAAAAATTTGAACTTAAGATCTTACAAAAATGGATGTTGGAAACTATCATATGTAATTGGAAAAAAATAAAATATTAAGTGAAAAAAAAAGAGAATGAAGGACAAAGAACAACAACAAAATCCTTCCTTATACAGCAAAATCCCATTCCTCCTTAATTCTGATGCTATCCCCTTATTGATTATACTTTATAATGACAAATATCTTGTTTGTACATATTTTTTTTGCATGTACATTTTTTTGATGTTATCATGAAAAAATTCCTTAAGAACATGGATTATCTTTTGCAATTTTTGTATACCCCAGTGCTTAACACATCATAGGTCCTAAATAAATGTTTATTCTTCAGCTATTGTAAAGCTTTTGTTTGTGTTAATTGTTTATGTCTATTCATATTTTACATTTTAGAAATTAAAATTAAAATTTCTGTAAAATGGTTTAAAATACTTATTAATTCATGTGAAGTAACAATAACAAACCTAGTATTTATTAATATAATTAAATGATTAATATAATTAAATATGATTTAAAAAAATAAAGCCAAAATGTTTTCTCAACTGAAAAAATATAGTGAGAAGAGAAGCACTTTTTTTAAAAACATATTTTTGCAAATCTCTTCTGGCTCTTGTATGACGATAAAAAAAGTAGCTAGATTTTCATATCTTCATTGAATCTATTAAAAAAAAAATATATATATATATAATTAATTTATAAAGTATATTAGCATGTGAAGAAAATCCAGGCTATCCCATAAATATGTAGTTTAGTCAAGGGAGGAATATTTTAATATGCAAACAATTTCTTACTATTATTATTAAAAGTTTTGACCTCATAGACTCAGGGATCTCAGGATGCTTAGAATGGATTTGTTAGCCACATTTTGAAAACCCTGGGTATTATGGTTTGGGGGCTGGAGACTCCTCCTGTGCCTCCTCCTCCTCTCTTTTGGAGGACTATTGAGGTTTGAAATTCCCACACCTAGAAAGGGAGAGAAAGCCCCAGATTAAAATTAAGTTGAATTCTTTTATTATCACCAATTTTCTGGTGATGATTTAAGGACCAGACAACCAGGCAACTCCCTGATTTGGGGTCAGAAAATTTCTGTAATTCTTGCCTCTCTGATTTGGGGTCACAAAATTCCTGTAATTTTTGTTTAATTTTGGCCAGTTTAATAAAATTATCAAGAGGTATCCCCCAAATTAATCTCAGGAAATTTTTCCTCTAAAAAATCATTTAGGATTTGTAATAAAATTCATTCTCTTTTAATTGGCATGCAAATGAAACCAAGCAAAGCTAAAGGTTTTGCCTTTATTATGCATATTTGTCAGAGAGAGAGAGAGAGAGAGAGAGAAACCAATGTACAGAGAGGGAGAGTTTTGATCCTTTTTGTTCTTTATTCTGACTGACCAACCCTTACATAATTTCTTTAAGATCAGATCCTCAGAATTTTTTTTTTAAAAGTAGGTATGGACTCAGATCAAAATTTCCCTTAAGTGGGATATGTGATTTTTTTTTTTTTAAATTTTCATTTATAAAGGAGCATTAGGGAGTTTACTTAGGGTCCTGTCTGAAAGGGTCTTTTTTCCTTCTTTACTTTATTCTTTGTAAACTTTGTACACTTTGTAAAGTGGCACTCACTCATACACACACACACACACAAAATTAGCTAACTCTCACATGCCTCAGTTTCTGATATAGCTATTTTTGAAAAAAGTCACCTTGTAGGACAAAAGTAGCTTTAAAAGCTGATACCTTTTTTTTTTTTTTTTTTTTTTTGACTGGATATGTGAGGCTATGATTTCACTAGTGTAAAGAATTTGGAAATTCCCTCAACTAAAGCAGATTAGCAACTCCTCTGAAAATTACAGTTTTAGAGAATTGCCTTGGGCAATGAGGGGTTAAGTGACTTGCCCAGGATCTCCCAGTCAGTGTCTGAAGTA
>JAJPUD010006005.1:0-24028 GCA_023553655.1 Myrmecobius fasciatus | reverse complement strand
TACTTTTCTGCTCTGCTTCCCAGCTTACTTTTAAAGATTTAGAAGTAATTGAGGGCTCTGGGGTGACATTTTCCTTGTGATGTCTTATACATTCACTAAAATGAAATGTTCAGCAAGTTGTAAGGCACCATAGTATTTTGGAAAAAGCACTTGGAATCCTAGGCCTGGGTTCAATTCCCATTGGCATTGCCAACTAGCTGTGTGAACTTGGGTGAATCACTTCACTTCTGTACACTTCAGTGCCTTTCTCTGAAAATGATAACAGTTGGATCAGCTGCTCTCTCAGGTCTCTGCTTTATGATTCTATCCCTTGAGAAACCTTTCTCTGTACCTCAGATGACAAACTCAGTAGTTATACAAATAGTCATTATGCAGGAAGTGGAGTAGTACTAATCATGAATGAGTCAAGAAACTAAGATTTTAACCCTTCACCTAAAAAATCAGAGCCATTGAATGAAAAAGGAACACACAAAGAAGAGAGTCTCTGGAAAGGGAATTCACAATTCTGGACTGCCTATTATTCCAGTTTAGCTGTAAGCCAATTAGTTTGTCCAAGCTAGGGACTAAGTGAGAGAAATTCAGTCAAATAGAGAATGGACTATTTTAATGAGGCTTAAGTCATTTAATTTTGGTTGAAAAAAGAAAGATAGAAAAAAATAATTCAATCAAGTCAGGGAAAATCCATTAGTAAATTCATTTCGGTCATCAAGACCAGGCACCACATTGTCAATTCAACTGAAGGTTACCGTTTCATCATTAAAGTATAAATATATATGTTGATACCTTTGCTAAATTATTTTCCTATCTCCATTGCCAGAGTCCTAATAAAAAAGTGAAGAGACTATCTATAAATTTCTTTAGCTCTCTATTCATGTATATTTAATAACAGTGGTATAGCAGTTAACAATTTATAAAATGATTTCACATATCTACTCCTATACATTTCTCACAATTGAACAGTGACTTAGGTGGGACAAGTATTAACATCTTTCTGTTTTATAGGTGAAGAAATATAAACTCAGAGGTTTGAGTGGTTAGACCATTTCCACATTGAAAACCAGAATTTGAACTGATTTGTTTTGATTCATAGTTCTGACTGGCTTTTTCATCATCAAAGATGCAAGGATTCCATTTGTTCGGTTGCCTAATCAATTAAGATAGAGAATAATGATGAGGCATTACATCCTCATTCATGAATGAGGAAACTGCTTTTGAGCAATGCAGTAAAGTTACCTTCCCTTTGAGATATTATGTGTGAGCGACAGAGAGAGAGAGAGAGAGAGAGGATCAAATCAAAATCAGAGAGAAAATATCACAGATAAATTATTTTGACTTCTTTAAAAAGTTTTATTTTTGCACAAAAATTTTATTATTTTAATTAAAAGGGCAACATGCATTGACAATATATGATTCCAGAGGACTGATGATATTATTAAACGACAAATCTACTATGCATAACTTGCTTTACTTTTAAATATACAACAAAATCATGTAAATTTCTTTTTTTTCCCTCTACCCTTCACAAATTGTACGCAAATAGGTGTATACACATGTAAAAATATTCCCTATATATTTCTGTTTCTCAGTTCTTTCTCTGGATGCAGATATAGTCTTTCTTCAAATGTCTTTTATAGTTAATTTGGGCATTTGCAATGGAAATAATGATAATACATAATAATTATATAATAGACATATTTCCTCAAGAACATTCTGAATATAATACAGATTACAGAAACATAATTCCATAAACAAGGGAATTGATACCCCATTTGAATTTTGTGATAATCATTTTATATCTAGAACATTATGTGCAAGTTTTCAATGTCACACATATATACAGAACATAATGCCAACCAAAACATCCATTTTAATATCACTTTATATTTAGCAGCATTTGAAAGTAATTAAAAGTTACAAAAATGAGGCAACTGCCTGAGGCAGTGGCTAGAGTGCTGGTCTTGGAGGCAGAAAGACCTGAGTTTGAAAAGTACCCCCGACACTTACTATCTGTGTGACTCTGGGCCAATGATAGAAACTCTCTTAGCCTAAGCTTCCTCATCTACAAAAAATGGAACTAAGATTTGTATCCATTCCCAAAGTCGTAAAGACCAAATGAAATTAACTATGTTACAGCTGTGTAAATTGTGAAACATTATATAAATGCAAGCTATTATTTTTATGAAAAGTACAAGTAGATGCTCAGTCAATTCTAGAGAAACAGGAGTGGAGACAGCTGGTTCTTTCATGATGCAAATAGCCATAAGGGCCCAAGGTCACTGAGAAAACTATAATGCTCACCACTAAGAGTCAGATGATTAAACACTATCCGTCTCTGTAGGGCATGTGTTATTGTTCTTGTTTTATAGAAGAAGAAATTGAGAACTAGACACTCTGAGTGATTAACCTAAGATGATAGAACAAATCAGTATACTAAGTAGGGGAAAAAGGAGGAGACAATGATAAACATGGGCTTGGATGCTCACTTTCTGGACTGAATTGAATGGTTTTTTAGTCTCCTTTTGTTAGAAAACTATTTGAAAGACTAACACAAAGCACTCAAAGATTCACATGGATCTATAATTTCATCAATGCATTTGTTTCATCCAAAGATAGATAGTGGCCCAGACATAATTGTCCAATCTGAACTACTCTTGGTCATGTCTAACTATAAATCTGTCCCATGGCAGCCATCTAATGTGGCTTTCATCCTGCTATTTCAGTATAGTGAAGATATATCAATGGAGCACAAAGTCTGTTCATCAGACCATCTTCTTTTTCTGTTCCTACATTTATTTGATGATGACCTTTCTTCTACTCCTTTGTAATTACTGGTCTATATTGTAGGTTAGCTTTCCCTCTGGTCAGTCAAGTAACATTTATTAAGCACTGGCTATGTATCAGATACTGTGCTTAGTGTTGGAGATAAAAAGATAGTCAAACAATTTCTTGCTCTTAAGGAGTCTACATCTTATAAGGAAGGCAATATATAACCAAGTAGACATAAACTTTATATACACATATATATAATTGGGGTAGTCTCAGAGGAAAGGCACTAGCATTTAAGTGGAATCAGGAAAGGCTTCTTATAGAAGGTGGGATTTTAGCTGAGATTTAAAGTAATCTAAGGAATGAAGGATGCAAAGTTGAAGATGGAGAGTGTTACAGCTACTGGAAATATCAGTCAGGAAATGGAATATTGTATGGGAGGAAACAGCAAGGAGGCCTGTGTCACTGGATAGAAGAGCACACTGAAGGAAGGTGGAAGAAGACTAGAAAAGTAGGGAAGGCACGTTTATGGAGGGCTTTTCTTTGAAAGAATTTATATTTGATCTTTTAGGTCACTGGTATTTATGGAATGCGGGTGGTGGAAATGTGGTTATTCCTATATTTTAGAAAGCTCACTAACAACCACATGGCAAGCAGCAAGCTATTATAATACATCTAGGTACATCTCTTCTGCCCTTTTGGTGATTCTCTATTTCAATTCCTTGATTACCTTAGTGTTTCATGACATATCCACATAACATTATATCTAATCAGCATATGGTGCCATCAGAAATTTAAAAAATATGATAACAATACTTTATTAGCCTTTTTGAAATGGCAGGAGTAGAAATAAGGAGGCAGCATCTTATAGTTGCTATGATACTGGGGTAATTCAAGAGGACTTGGAGTCAAATCTTGCCTCTGACAATTATTAGCTTTATGATCCTGCTCAAGTAACTTAGTTTCTCTGTGCTAGTGATATTCTCTAGGATTTATCTACCAAGTAAAAAATAATTGTGATCTAATTTGTAGAAGGAGTTCTCTCAAAGGGAATTCTCCATATTGCTAAAATAAAAAAAATCCTTTGCAAATTTGCACATAATAAGAGTAAATATCATAGGATAAATTCCTACATCCTTAGCACATTCCATGATCTTTAAGAAACAAAACTCTAGGGTTATGAAGTATCAATTCATCCTTGATCTCTCTCATCAAATTATTTGGGCATAGACTTTTATCAAAAGATGCTACTTACACTATATCCTACTGGGATGGCATTTATCTCAGTATCAGAGGTAAATAGAAATATTTGTACTTCCTATTTATAATCAGGACCAAAGAAATACTGACTGCTTGTATAAGAAATTATTGAGAATATGAAATAATTTTCAGCTGTTACGCATACTCTATTGTGGAAATGTTGCTCAGCTAAAGCACCTGTCTAGCTATGGAGAGGATAGCACTGAAAATGAGAATATACCTGTATACAATAAGGGGGGAAGGGATGTATTGAAGAAAAATGTCTTTATCCTAAATTGCTCTAAGTGCAAGAATTAGCAAGTTTTATCTCTTTCCTTCTAAGCTTTTTTTTTTTTTTTTTTTCCTCCATAGCTTTCACAAGGCTGAAGTAAAATACTTCTCTCTCAGATCAAAGTCATTTTGCTTAGGAACTAAGGTTCAGTTTAAAGCACTGTCTGTTAAGTGAAGGTCAATGGTTTATCCATTATAGCACCCAACCCCAAATTATTTTTGCAATTAATTATATTTATATCTGTTTTTATAGTGTAAAAGAATAAAGAAATGACAGTCAGCAGTTTCAAGAAATACAAGTTAAAGGTGTCCTATCATTTAAAATGATATATCGAGTTGGAAAGGAAACTTAAAAGCTGGCATATGCAATCTAAAATTAAATACAGATTTTGAATTTCAGGCTGTGAAGCTAAAAAGATCAAAGGAAACTCTTTACAATTCTTTGGAATTTGGTATAATACTTCCCGGGAGGTCATTTACTTCCATAATTTAGTCTGACTTATTTTGGCTTCACATCCATTAAAAGGATGTAGCAAAAAAAGGGCCTCTCTTTACTTTAATTTTTAACAGCAACCTGTCAGTAAAAAAGAAAGGTGACTGGAAGAGGATCATATACTGGAGTACTAATAGCTTTCAAATCTTTTGATTTTTCAAGTCTGATAGGAGAGAGAAACTTATCTAGAAATGTCTGTATTTTAACCCATTCCACACAATGGGCAAAACCAGCAGTTCTCTAAGTGTGGTCCACCAACTCTTGAGGCAAATTTAGGGTATCTTCGAAGTTAAAAATATTTTCATAATGATACTAAGATATTATTTGCCTATTAAAATACTTCTAACTTTTCCAACTACATATCTATGTAAAGCTGGATTTTCTTTAAATATTTCAACCGAACTATATATCATAGAGATTGAATGCAGAAACAGATAAGAATCATCTGTTTTTTATTAAACCAGATAGTAAAGAGATTTGCAAAGCTATGCAAATTTTTATACTAAAAGATATACTAAATTTTTATATTTTGAAAAATATAGTTATTTTTCATTATGTATGCTATTCATGCAATGAGTTTATTTATTATTACTTTAAATGAATACATATTTTTAAAGTTTATCGGTTTTTATTTCTACTATGGAAAATATTGATAGATATAGCTTATATAAACAAAAGTTTCTTGGGAAAAGTTAAATAATTTTTTTTAATTATAAGGGGATCTCAAACAAAAAGATTTGAGAAGAGCAGGGCTAAACTAAGCATTGACATTTAAACATTGCTAATTATATTTCTATTTGCTATTGAGATGTGATCATTTATTAAAACCTACAGGAATAAATCTTCAACAAATAATGAGACCCTTTAGAATATATGATGGTTTCAGTGGTGAAGCCTTTTAAATCTACTGGATCTGGTAGAGTTTTTATACTTTCACTAGCTTGTGCCATTCATATTCCTTTGTACTTGGCTTTTGAATATAACAAAAGTTAGAGAGAATGCTTTCTAAATCTTGAGAGGAACTAAGAACCCCCTGTGAAATTTATAAGAAATATATATTATAGTTGGAAATATATATACATATAGTATATGTATACTGTTTTATGTAGTGGAGTAAGGAGCCATTTGGCTTGATTTTAATTATTCATAGAACTGTGCTCTTTCATCTTAATCTTGCAACCAGTTTTTTAATGGGTCCAGTAATAACAGGCTTCCAAGAAAAAGACAGGAAGACAAGTGAAACGATCAATGGACAAAAAGTCAAGGTAACTGGATAATCAACAGCCATTGATACACACTCTCGTGTTTGATTTTTAGTTTTTTACAACCTGGTCCCAACCAACCTTTGCCACCTTCCCACAAATCTTCAGGGCTAGACATGCCAGCTTTCCATCTGTTACCTTAAGATTCCGGGAACTTTCTGGATTTTTTCTTTGTATACAAAAGCTCAGTGTAAATGTGGCAGCTAGGTAGAATTAGATAAGAGTAACTAGCCTGGAGTCAGGATGACCTGAGTTCAAATTAGCCTCAGATTCTTATCAGCTATGTGATCCTGGGCAAGTCACTGTTTGTCTCAGCTTTCTCTATTGTTAAGGAAGAAAAGAAAAAAAAAAAAAAAAAAAAAGAGGCTAATAATAGCATTTCCTTCCCAGAGTTGTTGTGAAGACCAAAAGAGATAATGATTGTAAACTACTTAGGATAGTGTTTGGCACATAGTAAGAGCTATATAAAGGTCAGCTATTATCATTAGCTAACATTAAAGGTATTTGGATGACATGTGGTAGAAAAAGAGCATAAAACTCTGCTTACATTGTTTGTTGTGAGTCTCATTATTTGTTTGAATTTTATTCCTGAAAGTCATGAGATTTCTTAGCTTTTTCTTCACATCTCTTATCTTTACACAAAGAATTTCTTTTGTTCCTGGAATACACTCATTCTCCATATTTAGTTCTTGTTTCTTTCATAACTCAACTCAAGTGCCACCTATTACATAAAGCCTTTCCTAATTCCCTCAGCTGCTAGTTAGCTGCCTTTTCTTATCATTTTGTCTTTGTTTTGTATCTATCATTATTTATGTTCATGTTGGTTCTTCCAATAGACTAAGTTCCATGAGGAAAGGATTTTCATTTTTTTTCTTGTGCCTGATACATTATAAGTACTTAATAAATGCTTAGAGATTGATTGCTTAATTGATTATAGAAAATTGCTTTAATTCCTTACTTTATTCTTAAAATTATTCTTAAAATCATGAACTTTACCATATGACATCTGCTTCTTTCCTATTCTATCATTCTTCCTATCATTCCCAAAAGATTCCATGTGACTAAGTCACAGTTTAATTTCAAATGAATGTATATAACATTGCCAGATCCAAGATTAGAGATAAATAAATGACTCTATGGTATTTTATTTAAAATTATAATTATGGTTGCTCCAAATTACATAGACAAGTACTCAATTATTTCCTTTGTTTTAGCCCCTCTAAAAACTATCCATAGGATTTGTTAGTCTGTATTTGGATAGCTCAGACAAGTTTTTGATAAATTTTTAAGTTCAAACAATTCAACACATTCTTTTGCCAATTATGTATAAAACATTAAATTTGAGATAGAAAGCACATATGTATATCTATGATTTGTCTTCATGTGTACATATATTAATATATGTACACATGAAAAGATTTCTCATTTTACAGATATCAATAGATTTTCTTTACTGGTGAATTCAGCAATTGTTATTATTGTTTTGTTACTGCTATTATTGACTTGGGAAATACATTAATTACTAAATCTGCTAGAGCAAGGATTATTAGTCTATGAATTTTATGAACTCTATGAATACTGTGGGGAAATATTGTATTTCAGTAAATTGACTTCTTTAGTTGTCATCTATTTTATTTTATGTGTCTAAAAGCACTTCACTATACTGCATGGGGTTCAGAATACAAAAGAGATTAAGAATTTCTTTACTAGGGGTGTGCTCAATTATAATTCTAAAAATTTCAAAATTGTTCAGTCCTTGGTACTTAACTTTTTTCAAGTTATGGGTCTTCTCATATACTTTATGAAATCCTTGGCTAACTCAGTGAGGGTCTTCAAAAAATTACAACTCAAGTTCAAGATACTCTTTGGGCCAACATCTACTCATATCTATAGCTCATAAGCCCCCATCTGGAATTCTGCTTTGCCAGGCCAAATCAGATTAAGCAAAAATCATTTAATTAAGCAGAATAATGAGATTCATAACAGGAAATATCTCACCCTACATATACAAAGACAGAATCTCCCACTGATTTCCATCTACTTTTGGGAGAAAGCTTTAAATATATATATATATATATATATATGTATATATATATATATATAAATATAAAATTTTCTGGGATTAGGATAGAATAAGCTAGAATATCAAGGTTATTTCTCTACTGAGCTTCTGTCATCTGCTGCTTCTCTGTTGGGAATGATTCCAGTACTTTGGCAAGTGGTCCCATGTCTTGGATTATTTTGGCTTTTTTGTGAGGTAGAACTATAGTCTTGATCAATCAACATAGAAAGTCCCTCAAGGCAAGTCTGGCTTCTGGTAACTCCCAGTTCTTCTATGGAATCTCTCTCAGACGCACTTCATATTGAAGTTATTCTGAATAAATGCATTTTAATACACATCATACCCCTGGCATAATAATGCTAGGGCTATAAAATTACTCCGGGACTTCACTTAAAAGCACTAGAGAGCTACAATTGAGCTAGATATATTTGTTCTTCATTCTGAAAGCTATACACACAAAGTAGTTATGTGTGTATATATATATATATATATATATGCATGTATAAGATGTACATCCACATGTATACACATACATAAATACACATTTTCCCAGGAACATATATATATATATGTATATATATATATAAACTTTTTATTTATGCTTTTTATATAATAAACAAGAATAATATTTATAATTTATAATAAATAAATCTTCTTTATTAGAATGTCTGCTACATATTAGGTTTTTTTAATAAATACTTATTGATTGATTAAGCATGGTGAAATAATTCAAATGTTCTTGTTCCATAGCTAAACAGTGGTAATTCTTTACCTAAGGCTTCCATTGAGATTAAGATTTGGATCAAATGACTTTCCTCCCAAATCTGATTATTTTTACTTGGAGGTCAAGTATTACTACTTTGCACCTGTCTAGAGATCAAAATGTGAATGATGTGGGATATTTCTGTACTACTATTTCTTATCTGTCAAAAAAACTAAAATGGAAAAGATTGGCAGGCATTCTTAGATATTTGCTAAGGGTTCACTGATTTCTCTATATAATGAAAACCAAGCAAAAATTGGAGATAGAATCAAATGGAACACACAATTCTTTGGAAAACTTCCTAACACCTGCCAGATGAAAATTAAAATAGAAAGCTTTTATTCATTTATCCTAAAGAAAGTGATGCATTATGTTATGCTAGAGCTAAACTCACAATCCAATCAATTGAATAGGACTCACAAAACTAATTTAAATATTATATTAGCCAGTTTTGAATTAAGACTTGATAAGTTTTCCTTGATTCATAGAGATGGGCTACTATGTCCCTGGAGAAGGAAATGGCAAACCATTCCTTTATCTTTGCCAAGAAAACCCTAAATGGATTCACAAAGATTCAAATATAACTGAAATGATTGAACAACCAAAATGATGTGTCTTGGTCTAAAGCCCACAAAAGTTTATTAAATGAATGCCATGTGTTTGCAGACAATATAAGACTGGGGATAGAGAACTAGCCTCAGTATCAGGAACGTAATTTAAGTTCCACCCTAGCCATATACTACCTGTGTGATATTTGAAAAGTCATTTAACCTTTCTGTGCTCAATAGGGATCTCCAAGACTAGGAATTGTAGATCTGCTAAAATAAAGTAGTTTCCTTATCAGAAATTCTCCATATCAAATAAAATCAAAGCTACAATCCCACCTCATTCATATGTGCAGTGTTATGCTATTCGCTGTGGAGAATAGCAAATTTACACAAAGCTGTGTCTAGAGATGTGACCCATATACAAATAAATAGTTATATAAACATATCATTACACAAATAAAGTAATTTATGAGAAGTACCAAAGTGCTGAGTGATATCTGGGTGGGGAATGAGTGTTTTTTATTAACTAAGAAGATCAATGTAAGCTTCATGAAGAAGGTACTAATATCTGAACATACTTTGAGAAATATTTAACAGCCAGAGAATGGAGTGAAAAAATATTAGGGAATGTTGCATGAACAAAGGCATGGAAGAGAATGTTTAGTAAACTAGTACTTCAGTTTGGCTAAAACAAAGAGAAACATTGAAGGAAAGAAGCATTTCAACATTAAACAAAAAAATCATTCAATTGTTGCTTAGCTTTCTGAGAAAAGATTGGGATTCCACTACAAATTTCTCATGATTTTAGACTCAAATGTGAGATGCTTGGATTAGGATGCTTACCTTAGAATTGTACTTGAACTAGACGATTGTGTTGTGCAATATCCCCCCAAAAAGTAACCCAAAGCTTGTTTTGCTCACAAAAACACAGCTTTTAGGATGATACAGAAACAGATATCTTAGTTTTCCATGTTCCTACTTCTTTCTCTACTTAAGGAACATCCATTATGCCTTTAGTTATTTTTTGTTATATAGTTTTGCTTTGTTTTTTGATCATTGGATTTTATCATCACTTCCTAAAAGAAAAAGAAAAAAAACTTTCCTGATCAAAGGGGTGATGTGATCCCACAATTTCCTTTAAATTATGGATTCTGCCATTTCAGATAAAAAACAGGTCTGTGTGATGCTGTGGGGAAATTCTAAATCTGACTCTTTATCACAATTAGTCTGGAACTTAATCTCAATTCTAGATTGACTCATCCCTACTTTCAATAGGCAAAACTTCCCCTGTTAGAAATCAATTCCTAGAGAAGCTGTTGGAACTCTGCTTCAGTAATGATTCCCCATAACAGTTCTCCTTATATTGTTCTCCTTTTATTAGGTAGCGTTGAGAAGCAAAAGACTGGAATTGAAACAGAGTAGAAAAAAATACAAATAAAATGAGCTGACATTGCCCTCCTTCAGCAGATGAATTGTAAGTGCATGGGAGTGAATTATATTCTGATTTTGAAATAGTCTTGCAGTTTGTAGTGGCTAATCTTTCCCCCTTCTGTATTCATACAAGTGGTCAAATCACTCTCAAATCTTCAGGAAATGAAAGGATAGTTCACTAATCATCCTCTGCATACTTCACTTCAGTATTTCATTCAACATTGATAGAAGATTAATATGGGTGATAATATAAAAGGGCACTGCTACAATTGTACTCAGTGGGCCATGTGTAAAATATGGAAGTACCTCTTCTCTGCGGGCAGTATGCAAGTTTCAGTTGTTAGTGTGAAGAACGAATGTTAAACTTGATTCTTCTAGCTACTCATTCAAAAACATTTACTGAGTGTCTTCAATATGCAGAGAGCTACTGTTTTGCTGTAGCCTAAGTTATTCTTGGTTGGAGGTCAGACTTCTTTGAAAACTTCATTTATTGCTTCTTTTAGATTTAGGTCAAATAAAGAAATTGATAGAGACATTGAAGTCATAACTTCCTAATATTCTCATCAGAGGATCATAAATTTAGAGCTGCAAGGGACCTAACAGGCAATCCAATAGAATGTTTTTATCTTATAGATGAGACTGAACTCAGAGGTGTTAACTGACTTGCTCAAGGTCACACAGCTTCTAGCATCTGAAGCAGGATTCAAAATGGGATCTTCCTATCACATTGCCTCTACTGGTCTAATAGTTTAAAAATGTTAATGCATGGGGCAGCTAAGTGGGGCAGCTAAGATAGAGCAGCAGCTCTGAAGTCAGGAAGACGAGTTCAAATCTGGCCTCAGACACTTAACATTTCCTAGCTGTGTGACCCTGTGCAAATCACTTAACCTCAATTGTCTCAGAAAAAAAAAAAAAAAAAAAAAGTTAATGCAATTCTGAAATCCCAAAGAGTTGCAATTTAGAAGTGGTTAGGTTTTAGCTCGGAGGTTCTTAGCCCTTTATTTATTTATGTCATGGACACCTTTGGACTCATTTTTAGAGTAATGTTTTAAAACACATAAAATGAACCAATTATATTGGAATGAAGTTGTCAAGATATTTTATGAACAAACTAGTTCACAAAGGGAAGGAGTCAAGATAGTGGAAAGAATCCAAGAAGTTGCCTAAGTTCTCTCCAGTTTTGCATAGAAAAAATTCTAAATAAAGCCTATAAATGGATTCTGGGGAGACAGAACTTACAAAAGAACAGAGTGAGGAAATTTTCCACCTTAAGATAATTTGGAAGAACTTCAGGAAAGGTCTGTCTCACTTGGATAAAAGGGGAGCATAGTCCAGCACAGGCATGGTGCAGGCAATCAAGCAAGAGGTTCTTAGTTGCAAGGCAGAAAAGTAACAGGCTTCTTGCTCATGGCTTAGCATGTCAGTAGCACAACAGAAGGCAAATGGCACACACAACAGAAGGCACAGCACAACAGGTATGACTAGGCTGAGCAACACGACTCCCTGGGAAAACTTCCAGCACCTCTAGCCTCAGCATGGAAAACCAGTGATGAGTCTCCCCAGCAAAAGAAGCTTGGGACAGTGTCCCCCATGCATTAGGAGAAGAGTTAAATTTTTAAAAATAAGCAAAAAAAAATCAAAAAGATCCCTGATTGTAGAAAGTTACTCCAGCAATAGGGAAGATCAGACACAAACTCAGAAAAGGAATGAAGTGGCAAAATGCTTATAATGTGAAACCTCTAGGGGAATATGAATTGGTCTCAAGCTCAAAAAAATCTCTTGCAAGAGCTCAAAAAGAAATTTAAAAATCAACTAAGAGAGATAGAAGAAAAAATAGGAAAAGAAATGAGAATTGTTTAGGAGAATTGTGTGGGAAAAACAGTTAACAGATTGGAAAATAAACACAAAAATTGACTGAGGAAAACAACTGCTTAAAAAAAGTCCATTTATTCCTATATTCTTTAGTGTTTTTAATAGGAATGGATGTTGGATTTTATCAAATGCTTTTTATGCATCTATTGAGATAATCATATGATTTTTGTTACTTTGGTTATTGATATAGTCAATTATGCTTATAGTTTTCTTAATTGAACTAGTTCTGCAGTCCTGGTACAAATCCTACTTGGTCATAGTGTATTATCCTGGGGATGACTTTTTGTAATCACTTTGCTAATAGTTTATTTAAGATTTTGGCATCAATATTCATCAGGGAAATTGGTCTATAATTTTCTTTCTCTGTTTTCATTCTACCTGGTTTAGGTATCAGCCCGATATCTGTGTCAAAAAAAAAAAAAGAATTTGGTAGGAGTCATTCTTTCCCTATTTTTTCAAATAGTTTATATTATATTGGAATTAATTGTTCTTTAAATGTTTGGTAGAATTCACATGTAAATACATCTGGCCCTGGAGATTTTTTTTCTTAGGGAGTTGATTAATAGCTTGTTCTATTTCTTTTTCTAAAATGGGACTATTTAAGTAATTTATTTCCTCTTTGGTTAATCTGGGCAATCTATATTTTTGTAGATATTCCTCCATTTCACTTAGATTATCAAATTTATTGACATATGGTTGGGCAAAATAATTCCTAATTATTGCTCTAATTTCTTCTTCTTTGGAGGAAAGTTTTTCCTTTTCATTTTTTGAGACTAAACATCTGATTTTCTTCTTTCATTTTTCTAATCAAATTATCTAAAGGTTTATCTATTTTGTTGTTTTTTCATAAAACCAACTCAATTTTATTAATTCAATAGTTTTCTTACTTTCATTTTTATTAATCTCCCCTTTTATTTTCAGAATTTCAAACCTGATATTTAATTGAGGGTTTTTAATTTGTTCTTTTTCTAGCTTTTTTACTTGTAAGCCCAAGTCATTGATCTTTCTTTATTTTTTGCAAGTAATCATTTGGAATTATAAAATTTCCCCTAATAACCTAATTAAGTTCTCATTAAAAAATGAACAGGCAAAGAAGAAAGAACCTAATAATAGAGACTTGCAACTTATGAAGGGTTTAGCACCCTTTAAAATCTAAGGAATAAGATTAGATGGGGTATGGAAGAGTGTGTAGATTTATGGCAATGGTGTAAGGTGTACAGATTAATGAGAAAGGGATAAAGAGGAAGGGAAAGATTGGCATAGGATAAGGTGGAACACAGAATGGTGTTTAGATTAATAGTAGTGAGGTGAGATAATGGGAATGGGATAAAGAGGGAAGGAAAAGGTCAGGGGAGGGGAAGGATCCATGAATAGGGTGTGATTAAGTAATAACAAGGCAAGTTAAGGAGTAGAGTTAAAGTAGAAGAGTTAGTAGAGATAGGTAATAAGAGATATACACATACATTATAACCAGAATCAGGAGTAGAATTTATTAGAGAAAAAAAGTAGGGCTAATAATCACTGATCTCAGGCAAAGTCAAACTTGAAAGATTCAATCAAGAAAGAAATCCATATTATCTGTTAATCATATTAATATTGTTTTAGATACATATTTACAAATGTGTAAATACATATGTGCATATATGTATGTATACTTATAAATGCGTATATGTGTGTATACGGATATATATGTGTGTGGGTATGAGCATGTATGTGTATGTTTGTATGTATAAATATATCTGCTTAGTTGTAGCCTGTTTAGTGGAAGTAGGGGAGATAAAAGGGGGAAAAAAAAAGTACAAAGGGCACACAGAAAAAAAATAACCTATAAAAAAGTAAAGTCATGAATATATAATCTCTTCTATTATTGTATATACTTTCTTGAAATGGAAATTTTATGTGACATATTTTGAATCCTCCCCAATGTTCTGCTGGACACATGACAATATTTTGTTTGGGCTTCTTCTTTATTTTCCCTTTATGTCTTTCTTTTTTTAATTTTGTTTTTTATTTATTGTATATTTAAGATTTAAATAAATAAATATTTAAAAATCTCTAATTTAATACAGAGTTAGAAATTCTGAAAATCAAAGGAGAGATTAATAAATTTGTAAGAAAAGTCTTAAACTGATAAATAAAGCTGAGTTGTTTTTTATGAAAAAAAAAGATAAACATTTGGTTAATTTGATTAGAAAAAAGAATACCAAATTACCAGTATCATAAATTAAAAGAGTGAATTCACCACCAATGAAGAGAATACTAAAGCAATAATTATGAGTTATTTTGCTTAAGCTTATGTCAATAAATCTGACAGTCTAATTGAAATGGAAAATATTGATAAAAATATAAAAAAATTAAAAATTTTTATAGAAATATATCAATTTCAAAAAATATAAGAAAAAATAATTGTTCAGATTAACAGAAGAGGAAATAAAATACTTAAATAAACCCACTTTAGAAAAAGAAATTGAATAAGCCATCAATGTATTCCCTAAGAAAGACTCGTTAGGGCCAGATGGATGTACAGATGAATTTAACCAAACATTTAAGAAATAATTAATTCCAATTCTACATAAACTATTTGGAAAAATAGATGGAGCTCTGTAAAATTCCTTTATGATATAAATATGGTACTGATACCTAAATCAGGAAGAGCCAAAACAGAAAGAAAATTACAGCCATTTTCCCTAATAAATATCAAAGCAAAAAATTTAAATAAAAGATTAGCAAAGAGATTACAACAATTTGTCACCAGGATTATATAGTATGACCAAGTAGAATCCATACCAGGAATGTGGGGCTGGTTCAATATCAGGAAAACTATCAATATAAGTGACCATATCCAGTAATGACTAACAGAAATCATATATCTCAATAGATGCAAAAAGAAAAGCTTTTGACAAGCACTCATTTCAATTAAAAACACTAGAGAACATAGGAATAAATTGAGTTTTCTTTAAAATGATAAGCAGCATCTATCTAAAACCATATATAAAAGCATTATATATAATTTGGATTATCTAGAAGCATTTCCTTTAAGATCAGGGGTGAAACAAGGGTGCCCATTGTCAAAACTATTATTCAATAGTTTACTAGCTTTAGTAATAAAAGAAGCAAAAGAAATTGAGGGAATTAGAATAGGCAATAAGGAAACAAAACTATAACTCTTTGCAGATGATGTGATGGTATACTTAGAGAATAAACTAAAAAAAAACTGCTTGAAAAAATTGAAAAATTTAGTAAAGTTGCAGGATATAAAATAAACCCACATAAATCATCACCATTTCTACATATTACCAACAAAGCTCAGCAGCAACAAATAGAGAAATTCCATTTAAAGTAACTGTGGACAGCATAAAATACTTGGAAATCTACTGGACAAGATTATATATACACAATTACAAAACACTTTTCACACAAATAATTTTATATCTAAACAATTTAAAAAATATCAATTGCTACAGATAAGTTGAGCTAATATAATAATAATGACAATCCTACCTAAATTAATCTACTTCTTCAGTGCCATGCCAATTAAACTGCCAAAAAATTTTTAAAGAGAAAGAAAAAATAATAAAAAAATTAATCTGTAAGAACAAAAAGTCAAAATTATCAAGAGAATTAATGGGGAAAAAGTGTAAAGGAAGGTGTGACCCAGCTGCATCAGAACTAAAACTATATCACAAAGTTACAATCATCAAAACCCCTTGATACTGATTAAGAAATAGAATAGCTGATCAGTGGATTAGATTAAGTGCACAAGACACAATAAAACTGTTGTCTGATAAACCCCAAAACTCCAGTTTCTAGGATAAGAACTCACTATTTGATAAAAATTGCTGGTAACAATGGAAAATAATATGGCAGAGAGGAGGCATAGACCAACATCTCACACCCTATATTTGAAATGAGTTCATGATTTAAACATAAAGGGTGATACTATAAGCAAATTGGGAGAGTATGGAATAGTTTATCTGTAAGATCTTTGGGAAAGGGATGAAGATATGAACAAACAAGAAGTAGACAAGATTAAAAAATACAAAATGGATGATTTTAATTATATTAAATCAAAATGTTTTTGCACAGATAAAATCTTGCAGCCAAGATTAGAAAAGATGTAGAAAGCTGGGAAACAATATTTACAGCCAATGTCTCTGATAAAGGCCTCATTTCTCAAATATATATATAGAGAGAATTAAGTCAAATTTGTTCAAATACAAGGCATTCCTCAATTAATAAATGGTCAAAGAAAGTTTTCAGATGAAGAAATTAAAGCTATCTATAGACAGTCATATGCAAAAAAGATATAAATCACAATTAATTAGAAAAATTAAATTTAAACAACTCTGAGGTACCACCTCACACCTATCAGATTGACTAAGATGACAGAAAAAGAAAATGATAAATGTTGGAGGGGATGTAGGAAAACTGGGACACTAATGCACTATGAGTGGAGTTGCAAACTGATCCAATCATTCTATAAAGTAATTTGGAAGTCTGCCCAAAGGACTATAAAACTGGGCATATCTTTTGATCTATTAATACCATTACTGAATCTGTATCACAAAAGATCATAAAAAAGCAAAAAAAGACTTGCATATGCAAAAATATTTGTAGCAGCTCTTTTTTTATGGTGTCAAGGGATTGAAATTTGAGTGGATGCCCATTATTTGGGGAAATATTTGAACAAGTTGTGATTATGTAAATGTAAAGGAATACTATTGTTCTCTAAGAAATGATGAGCAGGAAGATTTCAGAAAAACCTGGAAAGACATGAACTGATTAGAAGTGAAGTGAGCGGAACCAGGACAACATTGTACATGGTAACAGCAACATTATGTGATGATCAGCTATGACAGACTTAGCTCTTCTTCACAATATAGTGATCCAAGACAATTCCAATAGATTTGGCATAGAAAATGCCAATCACACCTAGAGAAAGAATAATGGAGAATGAATGCAAATCAAAGCATACTATTTTTCACTTTCTTTGTTTCACAACATGACTAATATAAAAATATGTTTAATGTGATTATACATGCATAACCTTTTTCAGTTTGCTTGCTGCCTTGGTGGGGGGGGGGAGGAACAGGAGGAAGAAAGAAAAATTTGGAACTTATCATATAGAAATGAATGCTGAAAACTATCTTTCCATGTAATAGGAAAAACAAAGTAATATTAAATGGGGGAAAAAAAAACAATTAAAAAACCACTTCACCAACTCGAGATTGAGAACTTTTGCTCTGGGCCTATCTGGATTATCTTGACCTTTGTTTCAGAGAATTCATGGTTTCCTTTTTGCGTATTGTGTGTCACATGCTGTCTTTGCTGAGGTGCTCATTTATTAGGTTCTTTTCCCTCTTAAAAATATTTTGTATAAATTTCATATTTATTTACATGTCTAAATATTGCAATTTCTACTTCCTTTGTCTTCATTAGAATGTAAATAGCTTGAGGGTAGGGAATATTTTCTTTTAGCCATTTCATCACCAGTTCATAACACATGCTTTGCATAGAGTTGTTAGGTCATTTTAGTTGTATCAAACTCCTTCTGACCCCATTTTTTTTTTTTTTTTGGGCAAACATACTGCAATAGTTTGACATTTCCTTTTTTCAATTCATTTTAAAGATAAAGAAACTGAGGCAGAGTTAAGTAACTTTCCCAGAGTCACACAGCTAGTAATGACTAAGGTCATATTTGAACACAGGACAATGAATCTTCATGAATTCAAATCTGTCTCTATCTATCTTTGTCAAATCGAATTATTTGCAGAGAAAAAAAGAAGCATCTTGTTTGTTATATTTGGTACAAATGTTTCCCCATTTTCAATTTAAGTGGAGAGGTGACACTGCATAAGTATCAAATTTTGTCTTCAGAGGTATTTCACACAGGAAAAAATGCTCTTTATAGTCATGTTTGCCATGTCCTAAAACATTTGACTATTTTGTATAAATCTTTCCTTGAGAGCAAAAGGTTATATTGAAAAAAAAAAAAAAAAACTACTGTAAAACTTGACCTATTGGGGCATCAGTGATATTAGAATCAAACCAAAAATGTCCAGTAGAAAGTTATTTCTTTGATGGTAAAAGTATACTGAAATTATGTTTTCTCTGCTTTTTGTTTTATTGGACATTTGGTAAATATGGGGCACCAGAAGAAACACAGAAATTACTAATATCGGCTAAGGCCTCAAGGGTATAGTGGATATACTTCCTAGACAGGTATTAAGCACAGTCCAGACTACAGTAAAACATTACATTTTAGCTTTCACATTTGATAAACTTGTTAGTAACTATACTGGTTGCAGGCACATATTTTGAGGGAGATTACAATGTTTTTGTCTTTTCACAAAATATCCTAAGAACCACATAATCTCCAAGAGGCATGGGGCACATAAACATTTAAGCTTGACAAAATTTCAGTGTCAAGGTTGTAGCAGAAATTTGTGATGTGGTGGAATGAAATTTTTGCCAGAAGGATACATGTAGACTGTGTGTTCTGCAGTTAGAGACACAGACATAGAAGAGAAAAGCCCACCCCTGGATTTTCATGTCAAGGCTAAACCATTAACAAAGTGCAGTAATGAAGATACAAGTGGAGGAGAGAAAAAAACGATGACTGACTGGCAGTTAATGATTTACTGAGTTGAAATTAGTGCTCACCCTGCTTGGTGTTATGAGATAGTCTTGTTGAATCTTAAACTGAAAAAGAAGTTGACCTTCCTATTATTTTATAGAAAGACTGTTCCTTATGTTTGGTGTTTCCATTTCAAATCTGTTATTGTGATCTACTTGAATGAACTGCAAAAACTAGACATACAAAAACTTCTTTGAAAAAGCAGCTGACTCAGAGTTAATACAAATTCTCAGTCCTTTGCATATTTCTTTCCCCAAATGTCTAAAATGTTTTTTTAGAGATAGGAAAAAGCCATTTAAAATGGATGAGTAGACCATGATGGAAGACAAAAATATCAATACATTTTTTAAAGAGTGGGATTATGTTTTGAAAAAAGACAAAGAAAATAACAACTTTTTAAAAAAAAGATGTTGCATGTATATTGAGTAAAAAGTGCTGATTAGTGTAAGTATAAGGAGAATACAACAGTGTAACAGATATAAGAAATATAGGAAAGGAGTAGACACAGTAGGATGAACCCATCCTATCTAGTAATCTGTTGCTAATAGAGATTTTATATGATATGCTGCCAGAGGAAATTTTTGTATGTCATTTCATCAATTAACCAACAAATATTTATTAAACATTTACTTATGTTTCAGTCATACAAAAGTATACAAAGGAAAAAAAAGTAAAAATAGACTTTAAAGATAAACAATATCATATAGCTGCCTTTACCAGTCATTTATTTTTGTATAATTATTAGATCTATATTAATCTTTTTTAATCCACATATATTTTCTTCTTTTAGTATCTTAAAAGATGTGTGTTTCTTGCTGTGTAAAGTAGTAAAGCACTTAACTCTTAAATTCAACTCATTTAATTTTCAAAAGCTAATCCGTCATCCTAAAATTTTGGTATTTGCTGAATAAATCAATTTTTACTTTACTCACACAAGTCATAATCTTATAAATATCAAATATCTGCCTTCTTAGGGTTAACATTTTTAGATTGAAGAGCCCAAGTTTTTAAATTCTGTTCTCTTATAAAGTAGCTCCTTCAAACCTTCAATAATTTTAGTTGTACTTTTCTAGACTTTATCTAGTTCATCTCAGTTCTTCTTAAAGTAAATAGTATAGTAGATAGAATAGTGCCTTTAAAATGTGATATTATGGTTGGACAATCATTTTCCAGCTATTTCTGACTCTTTGTTACCTCATATGTGATTTTCTTGGCAAATATACTGGGGTGATTTATCATTTCCTTCTCCTGCTCATTTTTACAGATGAGGGAAATGAGATTAAGTGACTTGCCCAGAGTGACACAACCAGTACAAAACCAGTAAGTGCCTGGGGCCAAACTCAGGAAAATGAGTCTTTCTGACTCTAGACCTGGCACTCTAACCATGATCCCACTGGCTTCCATTTTAAAGTGAGATAATCTGACTTTGAATTCCAGCATCTCTACTTAACAGTTGTTTGACCTTATATAAGTGTGTTGCTTAAATTTTTTTGTGCCCAAATTCCCTCATCTTTAAAATAAATGAGTCAAATTCAATGATCTCTAAGACTTTTTCAACCTCAAAGTGCTACAACCTTATCCATATAGTCACGAATAAGTAAATGATTTATTCTTTCAGAATATTAATTTCCTCATCCTTCAAGTTGAATGAGTTAGATTAGATGCTCTGACATAAGATCCTAAATGTAAAGTGAAAAGGGGGCCTTAATGATATTATATGATTTACTCAAGGTCAAATATTGAGTAAATGATCAAGACAGTATTTGAACTCAGATGGATCCTCTAATTATTCCAGGGCTATTGCTTTTTTTGGTCACAATATGCATTTTTGTTATGATTGCAATTGTGATCATAGTTTCAGACAGTTTTAATACAGCTTTACATGTTAGTATTTTAAAGATTTGTGATTATATAGATGTGAGTGTTCTCTTAAGTGATGTGATTCATGGATACTTTACAACTTGGTCTTAATTTCTATATGGCCATTCTATGGCCAACCTAATAATAATACTCTCCGATTTTAGTCAAACTGTTCACTGAACAGAGACATAAAGCTTATTAATCAGATAATCAATTAATCAATCCATGTGCTATTATTAAACTCTTATTATTGCCATATGTGATACAAAGCCTTTTTACATTGATAAAAACTGCCAGACATTTTGCTCCTCTTGCTTAATCTTCAAGAACCAGGAATCATTTCTATACAGCTTTTTAGAAGACTTTTGTGGAAGATAGTTTTACATAGGACCAGTCTGATGCTTTTAATTTTTTCTTCAATAATCTTTTTGAATGCCTAATATTTTCTTGACCCTTTTCTGGCTTCCTCAGGACACTGGAAAAATATTTTTGTGGTTGATTGGTTGATTATTGTCCTTCATTCTCAAAGAGGATCAAAATAACATCCTCCTACTGTGGTTGATCTGACAGTACAAACTTGAAATGCTCTACCACAGGTTGTACACAAATGGTCCATATGAGCATTTGGAATAGATTCTCAAATTTTGTTTGTCTTGCGTTTCTTTGGGGCAAATTCAATTCTGCTTTGCTCATAGAGCACAGCACCTTCTCTAAAAAGGGCATGTCTTGCTGGGTGGTCCTGTGCCAGTGTCTCCCATGTTGTCATACAATCTTGGTAAACAACAATCTATATTTTCTCCAAGGTAATTTTTTTAAATGCACAATTTATATAATATTTTTCAAACCTCTGCAAATGCAATTCATCTTTTATGTTTCTGCCCAATTTTTGTGGGTGGGTAAACTCTTATCTCTATCAGCTTGACCCTTCAATTGATAGAAAAGCTTGCAGATTTCTCTTTTCATTCTATTCCAAGAGTCCTTACAAAATGTTAAATAAAATCAACACAATCCCAACCCCTTATGAATTCTGTGTTTTATATTTCTTCACTTACCCTTTATTTCTTATTTCTAAGAGTATTCCCTATCCATGTCAAAATAGTTTCTCAGTCTCCCATGGTGACAAAGTTTTTCAAAAAAGCCTTTCAGTGGAGAATCCTGTCAAAGACTCTTTGAAGTAGCTATATACCATATCTACTGCTCCACCATAGATGAATATTTATTTTAAAATTATTAGACGTAATCAGTTCTCCTAGGTTAGAGTCCCTCTTCTACTTTTAAATTGCATGATCTTAAATAAGTAATAATCTTTTTAGGGCTTAGTTTCCTCATTGTTATCTATAAATTGACTGAGTTGAATTACATAAGCTTTAAGAACTTTTTTTTAATACCTCTAATAACTTATAAATTTATGTTCCACAGGCCACACTACTTCCCGGCACTCTCTTTTCTCTGCTCCTCCCAAAACAGTGTTCTCCTAGGTTAGTCAGGCAATGATTTCTCTTCATAGAAACCATGGTGCAATCAACAAATGAAATGCTTAGTGTTCTCTTCCCTTATCAAGATTCCCCCAGTATACCCAGTATAGAAATAAGCATTCATTCCTCCAACATTTCCCAGCTTCTAAAATGTACTTAAATGTACAACAATTGGCAATCTTTTCAGTCTTGCATACAAAGATTTAGCAGTCTTCTTATGCACTAATTTTTAAATTTTTTTTGGATCATTGCATATTTTGATTAAGAGTTTTCAAACTTCATTTTTATTCTTCATTCAAACATGAATGCCATCTAGTCACAGTACTAAATGCATTTGTTTTCTCAGCTTGGCTTATAATATCTTGAGTATTGAGTATTATTTGATCCAGCATTTCCAATCCATCCTTTCCAAGAATAATTTGGGAGGAAGAATTATGCCACTATGATTTTCAGTAAATATTAAAAGATTATTTTTTTCATGAATAATAATTTATGTAAGAATACAAAAAAGTTACTAAATCAAAGCAAAGGTTCTCTTTCTAGTACACTTTAAAAAGAGTGCTTTAGGAATTTCCCAAGTTTGTTTTCCAAGGTGGCAGTCTGAAAAGTCTGAGATATGTCTCAGACACCTCTAGTTTCCCTTATTCCTACCTATATGATTTTTTTTTAATTTGCATAACATATGTGTGGGTAATTCTTCAACAATAACCCTTACATAGCTTTCCGTTACAAATTTTTCCCCCCAACTCCCCACCCCTTCCCTAGATGGCAGGATATCCACTACATGTTAATTATGTTAAAATATTGGCAAATCGAATATATGTATACATATTTCCAAACTTATCATTGTTGTGCAAGAAAAATCTTATCTACACAAACGATATATCAGATAAAGGAAACACAATGTAAGCAAACATCAATCAAGGAGTATGAGAATGTTATGTTGTGGTCCACATTTCACATCCCTCTCTCTGGGTGTATATGGCTTTCTTCAGTGAACAATTGGAGGTGGTTTGAAACATTTCATTGTTGAAGAGAGCCATGTCCATCAGAATTGATCGTCATATATTACTGTTGTTGCTGTGTATAATGATCTCATGGTTCTGCTCATTTCACTCAGCATCAGTTCATGTAAGTCTCTCCAGGCCTCTCTGAAATCATCTTGCTGGTCGTTTCTTACAGAACAATAATATTCCATAATATTCATATACCATAATTTATTCAGCCATTCTCCAATTGAAGGGCATCTATTCAATTTCCAGTTTCTAGCCACTACAAAAAGGGCTGCCACAAACATTCTTGCACATGTGGGGCCCTTTTTGTAGTGGC